>JAFMOD010000107.1:57194-134521 GCA_019802435.1 Corydoras maculifer | reverse complement strand
GGGGGGGGGGGGGGAATGTTTTGGGCGCTGGGCAGATACACACAGGACATCACATATATCAATGAAAAATCTCCTCTACTTATTAAAAAAAACAGCCTTTGATGATGAACGTGATCGTAATGTGTATTGTATTGTAAATGGGGTGGCACGGTGGCTTAGTGGTTAGCATGTTCTCCCTTCAGTGCTAGGGATTCCTGGTTCGAATCCCCATCTGGGTGGAGTTTCCAAAAACATGGATCAGGTCAATTGAATTCTCTAAATTGCCCCATATAGAGTGTGTCTGTGTGAGTGTGTGCCCAGCGATGGATTGGCGCCCCGTCCTGGGTGTATCTACCCAGCGCCTGAAACGTTCTCCCCTGGATGGGCATGGGGAACCCCCCCGCGACCCTAATAGAGGATAAAGTGGGAGATAATGAATGAATGTATTGTAAATGAAGCATATGTTTTGAAACAAAAGCTTTGTTGAATTTTCTATTCTTATTGATTTGATGGTGTTTAGCAGTGGGGACGAGACATTTAATAACACAATATAATTTCCCATGATTAATTTCCTCTTCTACCTTATTGCTTCATTAAACCTCAGTACAGAATCCTCTAAGGTCATTGCTGTTGTGTTTATAGTGCTTCAGGTTCTGGTAAGCCAAAGAAAACTAATTTGAAAAACAGTTAAAAAAGTTAAGACACTGTAATTTGTGCAGCGGGCAATTTACCACAGTAAACGTGTTGAGAATTCCGTATGTTATAAAATGGGAATCAATTTCTTCTCTTTAATTGTTTTCAGCTGGTGATCTGACGAAATTCGGTCGGGGAGACACGTCGTCGCCGGCTCCAGCTACCACGCTGGCTCAGGCCCAACAGAGTCAAGCCCAGACGCATCACACCACGCAGCAGCCCTTCCTGAACCCGGCGTTGCCCCCAGGCTATAGCTACACCAGTCTGCCGTACTACACAGGCGTTCCCGGCCTGCCCAGCACATTCCAGTATGGTCCAGCCATGTTCCCGGTGAGCGCTGCTTCTCACGCGATGGCTTCCCCAACAAAATCGAAACCTCATTATAAAACAGGCACTTCAGGTCCTTAAATCTGATTGGCTGAGCCATTTGTCCAGTCTTGACATGACTGCTTCACATGCGTATCAATCTGTGATCTGAAATATGTATTTTCATTATGTTCTGTAACTTGGCCAGTAGATGGCAGTATTTGATAAAGAAACCATCCATCCATTATTTTCCACTTTATTCTCTACTAGGGTCGTGGGGGGGTTCCCCATGCCCAACCAGGGGAGAACGTCTCAGGCGCTGGGCAGATACACCCAGGACAGGGCACCAATCTATCGCTGGGCACACAAACACTCTATATGGGGCAAGTTGAGAGATCACTTGACCTTCATCCATGTTTTTGGACTGGGAGGAAACCGGGGAACCCGGAGGAAACTCCACCCGGATTGGGATTCAAACCGGGGATCCCTAGCGCTGAGAGGAGAACATGCTAATCACTAAGCCACTGTGCCACCCGTAGAGAAACCAGGATCCTGTAAGTCAGTGATCAGTGTTCATATTAAAAACTGGACTAGATATTGCCATGGAAGTCCAGATTAATAACAATTTTGCTTTCAATAAATACATTTATTTAAATATATGTATATATATATTGTGTGTGTGTGTGTGTTTGAAATCATTTTATACAAGCAATAAGTCACTCAAGGTTGTGTATTATTGTAAAAGAGATATAACTGCTCCTCTACACGTCGTACCTAATGGCCCATCTTTCCCGCGATTCATTCACAATGATGCTGCCCTCTCAAGTATTATTCCTTTATTACTTAATGCCAGCTCTGTTTTTAGCGTTTCTTTTCGCCCCTGTCGCTCCTCTAACTCGTTCTCACACCTGCTGTGCCTGCTTTTTCAGGTGGCACCTACGTCCTCCAAGCAGCATGGTGTGAATGTCGGGGTAAATGCTTCGGCCACGGCCTTCCAACAGGCTAGTGGCTATGGATCCCATGGATATGGCACTGGTAAGCTACGCACTCGTCTTCATCCACTCATTCCAGCTCGGACCGGTAACCCTGTCAGGCGTTCAGGACCTTAGTTTAATAGCAGATGGGGTTTGACGCATGAGGCCAGTCAGAACCAGTATGAAATGACCCCAGTGATGCGTCAGCGTTTTAATTTTCGTAGTATTACATGGTGAGGTTGAGTCGGTCGTTGCTGGTGATGTTCAGGGTGAGCTTGCTTTCAGGTGACGGGGTGACGTGCCTTTCCACAACTGCCTGCTTGATCACCATGTGTCTTGTTTCTTTTTCGGTGCACTCCTTTAACTCCTCCTCACCTTTTCATCGTAATTATTTCTGCTCTTACCATGCAAGTCTCTTTAAAATCTCCCTGTCTACGTTGTTCTTTAACGTTCCTTCATTTCTCAACTCCATCATCTTCATTAGTGGAACGCTTTTTGGCTCCAACACGGCAGTCTGGCTTGCAGCTTTTTCTGTTGCTTTATCCTCATTCTCTTCACTCCATCCCTCCTTCCTGCCCCGCCTGGTGTGTGTTTCTAACGCTGCGGGGCCGTGGCTGTGTGTGTGCCCGTTTGCAGGCTATGAGGATTTGGGCCAGGCTTCGGCAGGGAGCGGGGATTTCTGTAAGGGTGGTTACAGCAACGCTGTGGCTGCTGCTGCCGCCGCCGCTGCTTCTGCACAAAACAAACCGGCCAGCTCAGTCACCGCGCCCGGAGTGGGTGAGTGCCCATGCTCGCCGAATGCCCTCTCTTTCCTCTTGGTTTAATCTTTCTTCCATCACCAGCACTAACCTCACCTGGGAAGTTTAAGAATGCCATTAATAGACACTAAGTACAAGGCTTAGTGTCAGTTCGTCGTCGTCGATCATTTAATCGCCGTACATACCATTTGCTGTTGTGTAATAACCGTGTGTTTGTAATCATTTCAACTGCAAAGAATAAAATACTTCTGTCATTTCTCAGAAGTCAAGTAGAATTGTCTTTAATTTCATCATTAACTCTTAGTCCGTCACTTTTTATTCATATTTTTGACTTTTTATAGTGGGGTAATTGTAGTCCTCAAATCTGATTGGCTCAGACGTTTGTCCAGCCATGACAATGGTGACAATAACACACCTGCATTTGTATTAGTGCGTGATGTACAATATTATTTTATTATTTATTTATTTTCCGATGAAATTTTTTTTTTTTTTTTAACGGTGCTGTAATTTGGCCACCAGATGGCAGTATTTCATTAGAGAACCAAGAAACCTGCTACTTTGCGATCAGCATTCACTTTAAAAACCAGACTAGATTACATCTCAGAAGCGTTTATTAACAATTTTGCTTTGAATAAATCTGGTTTGTATAACAATGTCTTCATTAAACAATCAGTTAAACTATTTCAATTTGCCTTTGGCCGAATAAAAGAAATTATAAATAATATAATTTATTTAATTTAATATTCATCCATCCATTATCTTCCGCTTTATCCTATATTAGGGCCGCGGGGGGGGGTTCCCCATGCCCATCCAGGGGAGAACGTCTCAGGCGCTGGGCAGATAGACCCAGGACAGGACGCCAATCTATCACTGGGCACATACTCACACAAACAGACACACACTCACTCACACACAAACTTCACTTAATCCATGTTTTTGGACTGTGGGAGAAAACCGGAGAACCCGGAAGAAACCCACGCAGACACGGGGAGAACATGGAAACTCCACCCAGATGGGGATTCAAACCGGGAATCCCTAGTGCTGAGAGGAGAACATGCTAACCACTAAGCCACCATGCCACCCATAATTTAATATAAGAAATGTTTTTAAAAGGGGCGATTATAAAAGAATAATTGTCGAAATTGCCCATAATCTGCTTTGGACCCATAAAAACCCATAGTGAGTCGTCATTAAATCCCAAATCAATTAAATATTAAATGTGCAGTAAATGTTTAATAGGACATTATTGCAACATTACTGGAATTTGACGACAGGGGGCAGCATTTTAAAAGTTAATTTTAATTTGTGTCTTTTTTTTTTTTATCGTTTGAATTGGGTCTGGGTTTATTATGGTTTAGTAAAACAAGGTATGAGAGGGCATGCATTATTGTGAATATATCACATGAAACCAGTGTTATTAGACCTGGCACATAGTGGAATACAATTACAATACTTTCCTGTGATTTATTTCCAATAATACACAACCTCAAGTGTCTTATTGCTTTTATAAAACACTTACAAACACACTATAATAAGTTTGATTCATAGATGTGTTTAATGAAAGCAAAATAACAGGGGTAATAATCTGGTCTTCTGTTTGAACTCTGATCGCTGACTAACAGGTTTCAAATACAAATATTTTATGTACTTTGTCATTTAGTAATTCAAGTATCCCAACTTGGTTTGGGTCAGAACACAGTGTTGATAGAGCACCCCTGGAGCAATGATTAAGGGTCTTGCTCAAGTGTACCTGGAATTTGAACCCACAACCTTCTGATAGCCCAAAACCCTAACCACTGAGCTACCAATCCCCTAAAGGATAAATACGGCCATCTGGTGATCAAACATAAATGGAAGAATAAAAGACCGCAGGAAAATGGTGTCACACATTGATATGAATGTGAAGGTGTGTCTTATTGTTAATGATGTCATAGCTGGACAAATGGCTCAGCCAATCAGATTTAAGGACCAGGATTACCTGTTTTGTAATGCAACTTTTATTCTGGATTTTTAAATGGCAGGGTGGTACATGTAGGTAAAAATGTCAAATTTATTTTTCAAATTGACTTTTCTGAGTACTGAGTGCAGCATTGTGACTATAGAATAGTAACTCGCTCTCCGTCGTGCTTTATGATGCAAAGTGATCAGTTTGCCTCGTGAACAGCAGTTGGTTTAAATCGTATTGTTTATTTCTTACTCCGACAAGATGGTGGAATTACCAATCCTGATGAATTTAACTATACACCATCTTTTGTGTGTAAATGTTTAACAGGGGTCTCCGTGACATCCAGCAATACAGGGGTCCCTGACATTTCCGGATCTGTTTACACAAAGACACAGGTCAGTCCTTTAATAGTATGAAGGCCTACTCATTCCTGATATTACTCTTAGATGTAGGGCTGCAACTAATGATTATTTTGATAATCGATTAATCGGTCGATTTGATTTATTATTTTCCCCACCCCGATTAATCGATGAATCGGATTAAAAAAAAAAAAAGTTAAATGTTAAATAGGTCAATAAATGTCTGTTTTTAATTACAGTATGAGTTTAAGGCGTCTAGCTCCAAGAATTAAACACAAAGCTCACACACACGCTGACAATTTTTAGAATTGTGTGTAAATAAATAAATTACACAAATTTGAGTAGCTCTGTTACCTTATCCCCGTCTAAATGCAATTCATCCTCCCTTACTCCCATAGAGGGCAGTGTCTTCACTCTTACGGTCAGAAAATTAAAGCTTGATAATTAAATACCACCATTGTGTACAAGTTGTTTGTATTCATCTTTAACACTACTTAAGATAATTAAACAAAAATAAGAAGTAGCACACGTTCTCCATCACTGTTATTATCCAGAACAACCAAAAACAGCCTGAAGCGTGCTCTGGTTCTCATAGTGTGAGTGCACCGTTATGTTGATTCACTTCAAAACTAAAGAACCTCGGGATGTTGTAGTGATTTACTCTGAGCTGCTTCATCCTCATCGGTGACTCTAACATGTTTAGTTTCAGGTGGTGGATCACATACACACAGAGCCAGTTATGTTTTTATCTTTTTAATCACTGCAGCTAGAAAACTCTGCTTTGTGTAATAATTTGGAACATGCATTTTGAGAGTTTTTTTTTTTTTTTTTTTTTGTAAAATATACTGTTGTCATTGGCATTTGTAATTTTCCAGTCATCAGCTATTAGAGTACAATTAAAATGTCAATGACTAATTCATATAGGTCATTTTGGAAAATCTGAGAAAATAGTATTTGCATAATAATTTGGAACACAGTGTATATATTTTTTATACCTAACTATGGGGTTCATTTTGTGGTCTTACACCCCTAGCTGTCACTTTTTATACAATGGCTGTGGGTCATGAAGATTTCAGATTCTGTGTAATGCTTGTCTGAAAATAACTTTTCATCTTTCTTTCATTTCCAGTCCTTTGAAAAGCAGGGTTTCCATGCAGCGGCGGCACCAGGCGCCTCCTTCAGTGTGCCCTCCGCTCTGGGCAGCGGCGGTCCTATCAACCCCCAAGGTGCAGCGACGTATGCACCCGGTCCCTTCATGCACATCCTCACCCATCAGCAGCCCCATTCACAGATGCTGCATCACCACTTGCAGCAGGACACCCAGGTGAGCACCAACCTCTCTCTGACAAGAACGCCACAATCCTGACTGAGCTCATCTCTAAAACCATGTTCACATCAAAGTTAAGGATTCACACCAAGTGTGTGCGTAAAGCTACACTAACCTAACGGATTTAAAGGAAGAAAAAAAAAAACGTAACACATCTTTCCATTACATGGACGTTTATATGACTTCAGTCATTTATGACTTCCCAAACTTGACATCATGGGTTAGTCCTATATTTTTTTTTTGTTTGTTGAAGATACCTTTTTTTTTATCCAGAGGTCTGCCACTGATGAAGGGGGTCTGCTGACTTTTGTCATATTTTATCCCAATGTACTTAGACACAACAATCTGCCTCTACATTAACCCCATCCCTGCAGTGACATACACACAAGTATGTGCTTGAAGTTCTGAGGCGCCTTGTATACAGCCCCCAGGGAGCAATTGGTGTTGGGTTTCTTGCCCAAGAGCACTTCAGCCATAGTGCTGTATGGGTCCTGGAAATGAACCAGTGGACCTTCAGGTCACAAGGCTGGTTTCTTAACCCCAAAGTTTGGTTTTGAATTATCTGAAACTTGGGATCAAACAACCACAAATGATCAACTCCCTAAACAATTCTGCCGCAAGCAGCACTGGGGCACACTCATGCTGGACCAAAAGAGGACCTTCCCCAAACTGTACCTACAGTCATATAGTCACCTAAAAGGTTTGGTTTACTTCTGGCAGGGGGACTAATTAAAAGACTTCCATTTATGCGGATAGGGATGTCGAGGTAGGGTTGTGGTAGAATTCCTTTGAAACATTGTTATTTTTGTTTTATATTTTTTTATTTACAAATGTACATTATGCTGAGAAACAGCTTCATAATAGAGATTGTAAGACCCTTAAAACTCCACCCAAAACAAACAGGCATTCTCCATAAACACTGCGATACAACACTTTCCAAATTTCCAAATATCTCACGGCTGCTATGTTTTATTTTTGTTATTTTATTGCGATTATATTTTTATTATACACTGCCTAATTAAATTTTTACAAAATTCTAACGTAACATTTTTTTATTAAAAATTTTATATTCTGTGTACCACATGTTGCGTAAATGACAAGGTCTCCTTGAATCTTTAAATATTGTGCGTTAACCTCTCTATATGCCAGGCCAGGTTATGTAGTGTGGTTCGGTGTTAATAGAGGGTGAAATTAATTATTTTTTTTGCCTTTATCCCAGTTCTTGAGTCATAAAACACCAAAATGGAGAATATAACTAATTGTTTTGCCAAAAGCAGCCACAATCCAAGATAAACTCTTCATACATCAGACTTTGACCCACTTACGGCCATTGGACTGGCGGTCCTGCAGGACGCCCCCTAATGGACTCACATATAGTTTTCCAGTTTTTAGTTTTTCCATTTGTTTAATATCTGGACATTAGTGTCCTACATTGTTGTTGCTGCCTGTTTTTCCATTTGTTAAATGTCTCTACATGGCTGTCCTACATTGTTGTTGCTGCCTGGCCGCTCAAGGAGGATGAGTCCCCCACTGAGTCTTGGTCCTCCCAAGGTTTCTTCCTGGAATAACAACATAACAGGGAGTTTTTTTCTTGCCACTGTCGCTTCGGCTTGCTCTTTGGGGGTTTAAAGGCTTTTTATTCTGTAAAGCTGCTTTGTGACGATGTACTGTTGTAAAAAGCGCTATAGAAATAAATAACTTGAACTTACGGCTCACTTGCCTCACCTCAACCTTTTGTTTTGCCTCACCTCAACCCTTTGTTACCACCTTTGTTTCCAACCAATCATGTAAGAACATATGGACATTAGAACTGTTTAAGCAAAGAAACTGAGACGTTTGGGGAGAATTAAGAGACTGAGTTCTGGTTCTCCCGCCTGGTTCAAGTAATTTATTTATATAACACTTTTTACAACAGTACATTGTCACAAAGCAGCTTTACAAAGTTAAAAGCCTTCAAACCCCCAAAGAACTAGCCGAAGTGACAGTGGCAAGGAAAAAATGTTGATATTTTAAGGAAGAAACCTTGGGAGGACCGAGACTCAGTGGGGGTCTCATCCTCCTTGAGCGGCCGGGCAGCTTTAACAGTGTAGGACAGCCAATAATATGGTTTCTGCAAAATAAAGTCTCATTTCTTCATTCGAAAAGGCAACTTGGTCCACAATTTATTGTGGTTGATTTAGACTTGGGGTGGCACGGTGGCTTAGTGGTTAGCATGTTCTCCTCTCAGCACTAGGGATTCTAGGTTCAAATTCCCATCTGGGTGGAGTTTCCATGTTCTCCCCCTGTCCGCGTGGGTTTCCTCCGGGTTCGCTGGTTTCCTCCCACAGTCCAAAAACATGGATCAAGTCAATTGAGTTCTCCCAAATTGCCCCAAATTGGCCCCCCCCCCCGCGACCCTAGTAGAGGACAAAGCGGAAGATGATGGATGGATTTAGACTTGATTTAGACTCATGGAGGCATCGCCGCACCTTTAAAGTAAACTAAAGCTTATTGACGACAGGGCGTCATGTGTAGGGTTGTTCATGTGCTTTCTTTGAAAAGTCTGAAAACTGTTCAAATTAATTAAAACTTTTAAAAGATAATTTCATATATTGCTTATTATTCCTGTTTGTGATGCATAAGCCCATCAGGGAATCAAATCTGTTTAAAAGACGAAGAAAAAAATAAAAACAACAGGACATTTAAAACCCCCTCCCGTAGTAAGAAGCTGATTGGCTCTTTACTACGGGCCATTTAGTCCCTGTATTTGCGAAGCAGCAGCTTGGGTCGCATGGCCGGCAGTAAGTCGGACTTGTTTCCAGTGAGGGTTGGTCTCCGTCAGGGCTGTCCTGTCACCGGTTCTGTTCCTAATTTATATGGACAGAATTTCTAGGCGCAGCCAGGGGATGGAGGGTGTCCGGTTTGGTGATCTAAGGATCACGTCACTGCTGTTTGCAGACGATGTGGTCCTGTTAACATCATCAGGCTGCGGACTTCAGCTCTTGCTGGATCGGTTTGCAGCCGAGTGTGAAGCGGCTGGGATGAGAATCAGCACCTCCAAATCTGAGGCCATGGTTCTCAGTCGGAAAAGGGTGGAGAGTCCTCTCTGGGTCAGGATCAAGTGGCCTCAAGTGGAGGAGTTTAAGTATCTCGGGGTCTTGTTCACGAGTGATGGTAAGATGGAGCGTGAGATTGACAGACGGATCAGCGCGGGGTCAGCAGTGATGCAGACCCTATACTGGTCTGTTGTGGTAAAGAAGGAGCTGAGCCACAAGGCAAGGCTCTCGATTGACCAGTCAATCTACGTTCCGACCCTCACCTATGGTCATGAGCTTTGGGTAACGACCGAAAGAGCAAGATCGCCAATACAAGCGGCCGAAATGGGTTTTCTCCGCAGGGTGGCTGTGTCATTCGGGAGAGACTCGGAGTGGAGCCGCTACTCCTCCACATCAAAAGGAGCCAGTTGAGGTGGTTCGGGCATCTGAATGCCTCCTGGGCGCCTCCCTAGGGAGGTGTTCCAGGTAAGTCCAGCTGGGAGGAGGCCCCGGGGAAGACCCAGGACACGCTGGAGGGATTATATCTCTCAGCTGATCTGGGACCGCTTCGGGGTTCCCCCAGTTGAGCTGGTGGAGGTGGCTGGGGCGAGGGAGGTCAGCGTCTCCCTACTTCGGTTGCTGCCCCTGCGACCCGAACCCCAGACAAGCAGAAGATGATGGATGGATGGAAGGACATTTAATATCTGTCTATTGTATTTTGCACATAATCACTTGGTCTCCATCCATACTGGACACTTTCATTTTTTTGGTTGTGGTACTACGACACACTTGACACTTTATAATTGTAAATTTAAAATCTATTTATTTTACTGTTATTGCTACTGGCTGCTAAATTTCCTTCGGGATGAATAAAGTATTCTATCTAAAGGAAGGCTTCGTTATATTTCTAGTTTATTGTTTGTTCACACCTGGACTCTCTAAACTGCAGAAATAAACGTTCCATTCGTTTGTCTTTCCCGCAGAGTGGCTCTGGACAGCGAAGTCAGAACGCTTCCATCCAACAGAAGTCCCAGATCAACAAATCGTACACCGGCTACAACTGGGGAGGGAACTGAAAACCCCCTCCCTCTTTAAATGTGGTTTGCAAAAAAAGAAAAGAAAAAAAAATCTAATTGGGACCCCCCCCCCCACCCATTCACCCTTTGTACTTCACACTGTTCCCTGTCCACTTTTCCTCGAACTCTCTCTGGTGTTTTCAGCCGTGTGAAGAGGGTCACTGAGGAGGATGCTTTAAAGGTGAAGTCTTTTTTTTTTTTTTTTTTTGTTGCCCCCCCGCCAAGTATTGCGTGCGTTGCCGTTTGTAATGTGTTTATAATAATAACCCATTCCTTTCCTCTTTTCTAAAGCATTTTTTTAATCTGTGGAAGTGAAGTTTGGGGGGGTTTAAAGTTTTGACTCGTTCCTTTTCGTTTTATGGTTTTCTGCCTGAAACTGTGCGCAGATGATTTTTCTGAAAAACCCCCCCCCCTCCCTCTGTTGAGTCCATTTTACTTGTTTTAGTTTGGGAACAGAATGTTAGAGGTGTAGATCAGCTAAAGCAGTTGAGTTTATTTTTTACCAAATCTAAATATATAGCTATATGAATGGTT
The DNA here is from genome assembly GCA_019802435.1 of Corydoras maculifer. Classification (NCBI taxonomy): domain Eukaryota; kingdom Metazoa; phylum Chordata; class Actinopteri; order Siluriformes; family Callichthyidae; genus Corydoras; species Corydoras maculifer. Next base: position 123,556 of record JAFMOD010000107.1, on the reverse strand, counting down.
GGTTGTCCGGTGATCTGAGCTGTTCCGAGAGTTCGGGATTTTCCCGCCCCTATGTTTTCTGTGCTTATATGCAATTCTGTATTAAGGGTAACCCACTTGTGTGAACTCGGATTACTGAACCCCATCAGTCAGCTCTTAATGTTTGTACAGGCTTGATGAATGAAGAGATGCTAATCACATGCATATCCAGATTTCTTTACGTCGAAGTGACTTTTTGTTCGGTCTCTCTCTCTCCGCCCTTTCCCCACCTGTTTTACTTTTTATTTTTCCCAAGTCGGAGCATTTGTCGTGACTATAGACGCACCGCTGTCACTTTGCGCTCACAGTAGAGGTTGTGGTATACGTGGGGTGGGGAGGTCCGTGGGACACCCCAAAAAGTGCAAGTGTTTTCCCACCTCATTGCTTCCTCCCGGCTCGTTCCATATTGATGCCCCACCCCCTTTCTTTAAAAACTTTCCCTCATATTAGTTTATATTACTTTTCAGATAATTAGGAAAGTACTGATGACCAGACTTGTACATTTTGATTTTATTTTTTGTCAGTGGCTCTTTTTGTTTTTTCTTTTTCTTTTTTTTGTACTGTGCGTTTTAAAAATAAATGGATAAACTTGTCTTGTACATATATAAATATATATAAAATACATGTACTGTAGTCCATGTTTGTTCGATGGCTTTTTTTTTTTTCCCCCCCCTTTCAAGTCCTTACACCTAGACTTAAATGTTTGTTTCATATTTTTTTATTTTGTAAAATATATACATATATAAATATTAAGTAAATAAACACAAAAAAGACATTTTCATCATTTTGGATGTGAATGTCTTTTAAAGAAAACTACTTGTGTATGTTTTTTTTTTTTTTTTTTTTTTTTTCTCTCAAGCTGTAGGCATAGAAACAGGTCCGTGACCCAATGTGTGTAGATGACCTTTATTTAAATGTTTACACTGACTGGTTGAAAATGTAAGATGATGGCAGAGATGAAAGTTAGGAAGTGTAGTTTTTATTTATTTATTTACACACACACACACACACATATATATATATAATTTTTTTTTTCATTCATTATCTCCCGCTTTATCCTCTATTAGGGTCACGGTGGGATTCCCCATGCCCATCCAGGGAATAAAGTTTCGGGCGCTGGGCAGATAGACCCAGGACAGGGCACAAATCCATCGCTGGGCACACACTCACTCATACACACACACTATATGGGGCAATTTGGAGAATTCAATTGACTTGATCCATGTTTTTGGACTGTGGGAGGAACTTGGAGGAAACCCACGCTAACACGGGGAAAACATGGAAACTCCACCCAGATGGGGATTCGAACCGGGAATCCCTAGTGCTGAGAGGAGAACATGCCAACCACTAAGCCACCGTGCAGCCATATATATATATATAAGTTTACATTTTAGTGAATGCTGTTGGCAAACTGAAAAAGATGATGCACATTATAGTTATGAGTTTTTTTAATCTGTGGAAGAGAAGTTTGGGAGTTTTAAAGTTTTGACTCATTTCTTTTCGTTTTATGGTTTTCTGCCTGAAACCGTGTGTGGAACTTTGTTGAAAGTTAGGAAGTGTACTTTATTTATTTATATATATATATATATAAAATCTTTCACAGAATTTAACAGCGTGGGGTAAAAACGTGTATGTGTATGTAATCTCATCTCCTCTCTCAAGGAAACTGGAGGTCAAAAGTGGAGAACACAACAATTTCCTAAATGTCAAGGTCTCGTTGTAGTCCTATGTAAATTTATCAAAATTAGAGAATGCTTTCAGATACCCGCAAGTTTTTGGTGTTAATCTGGAACCTGGTGCTAATTTCCATAATTATCTGACAAACTATTTAACTGACATTTCAGTTTTCATTGACTTTGTTAAAAAAGGTGAGCTGTTCCAAAGTGACGGAAACCCTCAGGCGGGAGGTTGTCCAGACGAAGGCCGAGGGGTGACTACCAACCATAGCAAGAGTAGTTGGTTGTTGGTGTGATTTCTAGAATGCCACAAAGAAGGCTGCTCGCTTCTGAAAGACCAATGCAAGAGAGATAAGGATAAGGTGAAGAACTCCATGCGTGATAAGTTCAACACTGCACCTGGAATCGCTCACCATTTCAGCAGTGAACAGGGTGAGGATCTGCCTCATCATAGTGTCTCACATCTGAGAGCATTCAGGTTGAAAGCTTTTAACATAGATATAATATTGTACACACACACTGCCTGGACTAGGAAGTCACCACCAGGATTAAGCTAAGGAAACAGGTAAGAGCCTCCCATTGGATAATGACCTCAGGTGATTATTTCCACTGCAGAGTTATAAACCCTAACTGCTGCAGTGAGGACCTGATCATTTAATAAATAAACATGTATAAACATTCATCTGTCTATAAAAAATATATATCCACCATACATTATCTTCCGCTTTATTCTTTATTAGGGTCACAGGAGGGAGAACATCCAAGAGAGAACGTCTCAGGCGCTGGGCAGATACACCCAGGACAGGGCCAATCTATCACTGGGCACACACTCACACAAACACACTATATGGGGCAATTTGGGGAATTCAATTGACTTGAGCCATATTTTTGGACCATGTAAGGAACCCGGAGGAGACGCACGGAGAACATGGAAACTCCACCCAGATTGCGATTCGAACCGCTAAGCCGCCGTGTTTCTCCAGCCGTGACATTAGTGACAATAGCACACCTCTGACAGCTTCACATTCGTATTAAAGTGTGAAATACAATATATTATTTCCCTAAACTGTGTTCTGTAATTTGGCCACTAGATGGCAATATTTAATCGTTAGAAAAAACAGAAACCTGTCAATACTCCACTACACGTTGTGCCTAATAACACCTCTTTGCCGTAATTAATTCACAATAACGCCCTGTTTTCATAAACAGTATTCTGTAATTTGACCACTAGATGTCAGTATTTGATAGAGAAACTGGAAACCTGCCGATCAACATTCACTTCAAAAAGCGGGCTAGATTTCATTACGGAAGACCAGATTATTAAAGTTTGTTCTTTTAATAAACGCATTTATAAATCAAACCTAGTTTTTTTTTATTGTAGTGTGTTTGTAAATGTTTTATAAAAGCGATATGAGGTTGTATATTCATTCATTCATTATCTTTATCCGCTTTATCCTCTATTAGGGTCACGGGGGGGGGGGTCATCTCAACGTTGGGATTCCCGGTTCGAATCCCTATCTGGGTGGAGTTTCCATGTTCTCCCCGTGTCCGTGTGGGTTTCCACCGGGTTCTCCGGTTTCTACTGTGATGTGCGCATGCGCACTAGGCCAAAGTCGCTCAACTCGATGGGTAGCGCAACTCGACAGAACCCCGGGCTCCGGATCCAATGAGAGCAGCTTTCTCTGCAGCCTCTTCTCCAGCAGCGGGACCCAACGATGGAGTCACCATCAGCTGTTTGTGTTTCTAACCTCTGTGTGTGTGTGTGTGTGTGTGTGTGTGTGTGTGTGAGAGAGAGAGGAAGACAGATATTTTTCGCCAGTATAAGGAGTAAAGTTACCGTAATAACTGTATGTTGGCTGTAAAGAGCAGCGCCTCAGCTTTCAGAAACCGTCAGAATTTTTCTGAAGGCTCAAACTGTCGCAGAGTTACGGTATTTAAAGCAAAACCTTAAAACTGTCTCATCTGCGACCGACTCGTAAAACAGATTCAGATGCTTTTCTGCTGAAGCTCAGGTTCCTTTATTCAAACAGTTCACCCAAAACCATCATTTATTAAAACTGAATGTGCTCTCCATTGGTGGCTTAGTGGTTAGCATGTTCTCCTCTCAGCTCTAGGGATTCCCGTTTTGAATCCCAATCTGAGTGAAGTTTCCATGTTCTTCCCGTGTCAGCGTGGGTTTCCTCCCACAGTCCAAAAACATAGATCAAGGTCAATTGAATTCTCCAAATTGCCCCATATAGAGTGTGTTTGTGTGAGTGAGTGTGTGCCCAGTGATAGATTGGTGTCCTGTCCTGGGTGTATCTGCCCAGCGCCCGAAACGTTCTCCCCTGGATAGGCATCCCCCCCCCCCGCGACCCTAATAGAGGATGAAGCAGAAGATAATGAATGAATGAATGTTATTCACTGTTGACATACATATTTCATATGTATTTTAAGTATTTTATCCAATATTACTAATAAACAATTAAACAAAATGAATGTGACAACAGTTTGAAATATGGATAATTACCCTCATTAAAGGGCAAATTTTAAAGAGGACAGAGGGGGGAATAAGGGATCTGGGCTAAAGCCCCTGATGTTTCTAAACCCTAAAAACGCCCCTGCTATACGCTGTAATACGGCTCAGGAAGGTTCTGTCAGCTGTAGCTCCGCCCCCTTTTAAGAACACGTGACTTGGTTTTGCTTCGATCGTCTGCTATGCGTTTAGTTGACGGAGTTGTCGCTTTAAATGAGTTTCTTTGATCTTTTTCGGGGTTTTTTCGGGCGGCCCGGCGGTCATTACGGCGGTGGAGCAGGAAGGTGAGTCGTGACCGTCAACTGCTGCCATAAAGGAACCATTATCACTTTAAACAACGTCCTCCAGCTGCCACCGACTGTAGTGAGAAGCTCGGCTCTTTTCCGAGAGTCGGCTCTTAATTTATTATCAGCTGTAGTCGCAGATTAAAGCTTAATTTGCTAAATATAATGCTTTTTGCGTTTATAACACACGCTTTTCTTCATAGAGTCGATGTTTTTGCGCATGAAACATCACTGTACACAAAGTGTTTATACATCAGACGAACGAGTTCTGTGACCATCGCATTCTCTGACCATAGGAGGGCGCTGTTGCCAATTTAAAGCCGATAATCACATACATGCACGAATTTATTACGCTCCAACTGAACCTACCTTAACACGTTTTTGGGGGATTGTGTTTAAAAAACGCATATTAAATATAATATACATGTAAAAATGAAAATAAAAAAGCAAACAATTTAATCAAACGCCGTATACATCCATCCACTCATTATCTTCCACTTTACCCTCTATTGGGGGGGGGGGGTTCCCCATGCCCATCCCTATCCAGGGGAGAACGTTTCGACAGAGCGCCAATCTATCACTGGACACACACTCACTCACTCACACAGACACAATCTATATGGGGCAATTTGGAGAACTCAATTGACTTGTTCCATTTTTTTGGACTGTGAGAGGAAACCGGAGAACCCGGAGGAAACCCCTAGCGCTGAGAGGAGAACACGCTAAACCACTAAGACATGCCGCCCTATAACACTCTAGTGTTTAAGTAAAAAATTTTAAATTTCACCCAAATTCATATATATATATATTCATTCATTCATTATCTCCCGCTTATCCTCTATCAGGGTCACGGTGGGGTTCCCCATGCCCATCCAGGGGAGAACGTCTCGGGCGCTGGGTAGACAGACCCAGGACAGGGCGCCAATCCATCGCTGGGCACACACTCACTCACACAGACACACTCTATATGGGGCAATTTTGAGATTTCAATTAACTAGATCCATGTTTTTGGGCTGTGGGAGGAAACCGGAGAACCCGGAGGAAACCCACGGGCAGACACGGGGAGAACATGGAAACTCCACCCAGATGGGGATTCGAACCGGGAATCCCTAGCGCTGAGAGGCGAACGTGCTAACCACTAAGCCACCGTTCCGCCGTATATATATATATATATATACACATATATATATATATATATATATATATATATATTTCATTCATTCATTATCTTCCGCTTTATCCTATATTAGGGTCGCGCGGGGGGGGGGGGGGGTTTCCATGCAGAACATTTCAGGCGCTGGGCAGATACACCCAGGACAGGGTGCCAATCTATTGCTGGGCACACACACAGACACACAAAAACACACTCTATATGGGGCAATTTGGACAACTCAATTGACTTGATCCATGTTTTTGGACTGTGGGAGGAAACCGGAGAGAACCCACGCGGACAACATGGAAACTCCACCCTGGTTGGGATTCGAACCGGCAATCCCTAGTGCTGAGAGTGCTAACCACTAAGACACTGTGCCGCCATTTTATATATATATATATGACAGCATGGTGGTGTAGTAAGCACGTTCGCTGCTCAGTGCTGGGGATCCAGGTTCGAATCAAATGTTGTATGATCCCCATTTCCATGTTCCATGTCCAAAAACAGGGTTTCTTGGTAAATTAAATGCTTTAAATTGCCCCATATAGTGTGTGTGTGTGTGTGTGTGTGTAAGTGAGTGTGCCCAGCGTTAGATTAGCGCCCTGTCCCGGGTGTATCTGCCCAGCACCTAAAACGCCTTCCCCTGGATAGGCCCTTCACAACCCCAATAGAGGACTAAGCAGATGATAATAAATGAATGAATCAATATATAAGTGCTTCGGGAACAGATGTATTTTGAGATGTTTCTTAAAGATGCTAACTGACTCAGCTTTACAGACAGAGATGGGACAATCATTCCACCATTTATCAGTGGAGTGAGAATTAGCACCACAGTGAGGTTGAAGCACCAGGCAACATTCATCACTAGAGTGTAGTGGATGTAAAAATTTGGGGTGTATCTTTAAAAAAAAATGAAGTTACTTTCTGGGCGGCACGGTGGCTTAGTGGTTAGCACATTCGCCTCTCAGCACTAGGGATTCCCGGTTCGAATCCCCATCTGGGTGGAGTTTCCCCGTGTCTGCGTTGGTTTGCTCCGGGTTCTTTGGTTTCCTCCCACAGTCCAAAAACATTGATCAAGGTCAATTGAATTCTCTAAATTGCCCCATATAGAGTGTGTTTGTGTGAGTGAGTTTGTACCCAGTGATAGATTGGCGTCCTGTCCTGGGTCTATCTGCCCAGCGCCCGAACCGTTCTTCCCTGGATGGGTATGGGGAACCCCACCACGACCCTAATAGAGGATAAAGCAGAAGATAATGAATGAATGAATGAAAAAGTTACTTTCTGGGAGTTGCTGTCATTTTAAAACGATATGATTATTTTTTTCTTCAACAGGGATCCATTCTTCGATGAACTAACTCATGAAGATGAGGAGGATGAAGAAGCAGACATGATCTTTCGTGACGACCGGCATAGATCCGACGATGCCTTTAGGTTTGGGTTCAGTTTTGGACCGAATGGAATGCACATCCATGAACCACCAATGTTCGGGCAAATATTCAGAGAGATGGAGGAGATTTTCGCCGGATTAGACCAGTTCAGTCCAGGTTTGTTACAGTTCATATCAAAAGGGAACTTGTATCTCGGTTAATGTTTATCGTTGTGTGCATGTGGGACGTATCTTCATCCTTGTGAGAGTCACTAGCTGTTTATAAATGTACTAGATCAGTGGTTCTCCAACTTTTAGACCGAATACCAACCATTATCAGACCAAAAGTTCCAAGTACCACCTCTGTTTTTTTTATCACAGAACGACATATTGCTTTAATATACACACCTAATTAAGGTTTGCCATAAGGTACGAGAGGGTGTGGCATAAATAAAATCACGGTGCCTAATGACACCTCTTTCCTTTAATTTACAATAATAATTAACAATAATACACAACCTCGAGTGCCTTATTGCTTTTATAAGACTATTACAAACACACTATAATACAAAAAAAAGGTTTTATTTATGAAGGCGGGCGGCACGGTGGCTTAGTGGTTAGCATGTTCTCCTCTCAGCACTAGGGATTCCCCGTTCGAATCACAATCTGGGTGGAGTTTCTATGTTCTGTCCATGTGGGTTTCCTCCCACAGTCCAAAAACATGGATCAAGTCAATTGAGTTCTCCAAATTGCCCCATATAGAGTGTGTCTGTGAGTGAGTGTGTGCCCAGCGATAGATTGGCGTCCTGTCCTGAGTGTATGTGCCCAGCACCCGAAACATTCTCCCCTGGATGGGCATGGGGAACCCCCCTCCAACCCTAATAGAGGATAAAGTGGAAGATAATGGATGGATGGAATTTATGAATGCATTTATTAAAACCGCTAGTCAGTTTTTTGAATCAACAATCAAATACTGCCATCTAGTGGCTGAATTACAGAACAGTTTTTTATTTAATTACATTTTATAAAATACATCAAGAAAAGAATTTATTCGATATCCATACCATTGTCTGGCCACCTAGTACTACTTTGCGTTGCCATAGTTTGAGAACCACTGTACCAGATTGACTGGACATGAGTTCAAGCAATTTATCTATAGAGCACTTTTTACAACAGTGTTCTCCTCGTGTCAACGTGGGTTTCCTCCGGGTTCTCCGGTTTCCTCCCACAGTCCAAAAACATGGATCAAGGTCAATTGAATTCTCCAAATTTCCCCATATAGAGTGTGTCTGTGTAAGTGAGTGTGTGCCCAGCGATAGATTGGCATCCTGTCCTGCGTGTATCTGCCCAGCGCCCAAAACGTTCTCCCATGGATGGGCATGGGGTACCCTCTCCTTATGACCCTAATAGAGGATAAAGTGGAACAAAATGGCTGGATGGATACAGTTTTATAAGCCTAAAAAACAAACCGAAACGACACTAGCAAAAAAACTTCCTCGTTATGTTAATATCTTAAGGAAGAAACTTTTGGAGGACCAGGACTCTATGAGGGACTCGTCCTCCTTGACCGGCCAGGCAGCCTGGACATGCAAGCTGTATTGTTCTTCTTTTAGAACACAGCAGCTGAGTCTTAATTTGGACAAAGGGATGTCTTTTTTCTCTGTGATTTCTTCAGAATAATTTATTCATGCCGTCTCATACCATTCATTCATTCATTATCTCCCGCTTTATCCTCTATTAGGGTCACGGTGGGTTTCCCCAGGCCCATCCAGGGGAGAACGTTTCGGGCGCTGGGCAGATAGACCCAGGACAGGGCGCCGATCCATCGCTGGGCACACACTCACTTACACAGACACACACTATATGGGGCAATTTTGAGAATTCAATTGACCTGATCCATGTTTTTGGACTGTGGGAGGAAACCGGAGAACCCGGGGGAAACCCACACAGACACGGGGAGAACATGGAAACTCCACCCAGATTGGGATTCGAAGCGTGCTGAAAGGCAAACATGCTAACCACTAAGCCACCGTGTCGTCTCATACCATATTGCATTTAATTTAACAAGGTGCCGAATGGGACTCTCCCATGTGATGCGATTTCATTTTTAAAAGCAAAAATTAGCTCCGTGGTTCACAGTGCTTGATAACAATAAATCCTTTGTGCCTCTCTGTCACTTCGTTATTACAAAAGTGGGACTATTGATCCTGTTGTGTTTTTATCTAAGAGACTTGTGGTACCTTACACCGCTGTTAGCTGCCTCCGATTCTTGGAAAGCACAGGGGAAGCTTCATGGCCGGAAATAAACTTAACGTTCCTGCGGCCCTGAAGCTTTGCCAAAACCCACCTCCATTATCGTCTCATATTGTGTCTTTACAATCTGTACTTTTCGGACTGGCCCAGTATGAAAACCACAGAAGCTTTAGTAATTCACCAAAGCAAGGATAAACCCTCATAACCTTCGAGCTCTCTCTGGTTGAACACAAACATTATGTTTTACTTACAGTGCGCATGCGAACACTGAGAGATCAGGCAGCCTCATAAAACTACATGCACATTAATAACTAATGCACCAGCCTCCCCACCACCACAGACATCTACACCTACAGATACAGAAAAAAGAACCTACCCCCAAGCACATCCACACTTTGTTCCGCTCCTCTCAGGCAAGAGACTGCGCAGCATTAAGTGCAGGACAAACAGACTGAGGAACGGCTTTATAGCAGAAGCAGTGAGACTCAAACTCCCCCGAACAAAACTGACCTTTAATGAACATGCTACACTTTACACTTTACACTTTCCCAACTGGACACAATATTCATCACCAAAATACTTCATCTCATGCTACAAAAGTTTACATATATTGCTACTGTTTACACTCATATATGTAGTTTCCGCTACATTTCACATTACATATGCTGCTATATTTCTGTTTTATCCATCCATCCATAATCTTCCGCTTTATCCTCTATTAGGGTCACGGGGGAGTTCCCCATGCCCATCCAGGACAGAACGTTCCAGGCGCTGGGCAAATACCCCCAGGACAGGGCGCCAATCTGTACACACTCTATATGGGGCAATTTGGAGAACTCAATTGACCTTCATCCATGTTTTTGGACTGTGGGAGGAAACTGGAGAACCCAGAGGAAACCCACATGGACACGGGGAGAACATGTAAACTCCACCCAGATGGGGTTTGAACCGGGAATCCCTAGTGCTGAGAGGAGAACATGCTATCCACTAAGCCACCGTGCCGCCCATATTTCTATTTTATACTATATTAAATTTATAGTTGTATATTCTATATCAGTTTCCATGTTCTCCCCGTGTCCGCGTGAGTTTCCTCTGGGTTCTCCGGTTTCCTCCCACAGTTCAAAAACATGGATTAGTGGATTTCTCCAAATTGCCCCATATAGAGTGTGTTTGTGTGGGTGAGTAAGTGTGTGTCTAGTGATAGATTGGCGTCCTGTCCTGGGTGTATCTGCCCAGGGCCCGAAACGTTCTCCCCTGGATGGACATGGGGAACCCCCCACGTCCTTAGTAGAGGATAATGCGGATGATTATGGATGAATGGATATTCTATATCATGTTTTGCACATCTTTATTGTATTTATATCTTATTTTATTTCTTTTTTTAAATTAAGTTCCTTAATATAACAGGGTAAATGTTCTAATTTCATTTTTGTCTTATGTACCACATGCAATAGAAATGATAATAAATTTCCTCAAATCCTTCAAATAGTTTATCACATGCGTTAAACACTGAAATCTTGCTGAAAAAACTTGAGAATCTCTGTAGCACAGCGTGTGGATCATCATTCTTTTGTTTGTCAGCTCTGCCCAGCATTAAGGGGCCGCACCATGAACAACCTGGCAGAAATGAAAAAGGAGGTGAAGAGAGTGGGAATTCTCTAAGAGACTATATGCTCAAAACCCCAGATGCTCCCGTCCCCAGATCTCCCCATGTAGCCCCAGGAGACATGGAACCTTCAGAACCTCATGGGCCAAGTCCATTTTTTCACTGGACCCCCTTCTCCAGGGTAAGCCATATGTATTACACTAAAGGATGGTTCTCTGTGGTCCATCAATTAAGTTACAATTGTCCATCTGTGTCACCGCAGTGCTGAGAATCATCCATTACTTTAATAAAACCAGCTCTAAAGCAGTATTTGGAATCCTGATAAGAGAACTGAGGATTTATAAAATATATAGAGATGCAGATGACCACAGTGTGTATATATTCATCCATCCATCCATTATCTTCTGCTTTATCCTCTACTAGGGTAGTGGGTGGGTTCCCCATGCCCATCTAGGGGAGAACGTCTCGGGCGCTGGGCAGATACACCCAGGACAGGGCGCCAATCTATCGCTGGGCACTCACACAAACGCACTCTATATGGGGCAATTTGGAGAATTCAGTTGACCTTGATCCATGTTTTTGGACTGTGGGAGGAAACTGTAGAACCTGGAGGAAACCCACACGGACACAGGGAGAACATGGAAACTCCACCCAGATTGTTTGTCAGCTCTGTACAGCATTAAGGGACTGCACCGAACATGGAAACTCCACCCAGATGGGGATTCGAACCGGGAATCCCTAGCACTGAGAGGAGAACATGCTAACCACTAAGCCACCGTGCCGCGTGTGTATATATGGAAAGTGAAATATGAATTAAATTGACATTAAGCAGGTCATTCAGTGTACAGTATATGAACTTCATCAGTAATTACATCCTATTGGTTTTGCTGTGGCAGCTTAGTAGCCTTTCAGCACTAGGGATTCCCGGTTCGAATCCCAATCTGGGTGGAGTTTCCATGTTCTCCCCGTGTCCGCGTGGGTTTCCTCTGGGTTCTCCTGTTTCCTCCCACAGTCCAAAAACATGGATCAAGGTCAATTGAATTCTCCAAATTGCCTCATATAGAGTGTGTTTGTGATTGTGTGAGTAAGTGTGTGCTCAGTGATAGATTGGCGTCCTGTCCTGGGTGTATCTGCCCAGCGCCCGAAACGTTCTCTCCTGGATGGGCATGGGGAACCCCTAGTAGAGGATAAAGAGGAAGATAATGGATAGATGGTTTTGCTGTGTGATTTGTCTTGGTACTGTATGAATATTTTTAAAAGCTAGTTGTTGCTTTAGTTTAAAGACCATTGGAGAGATGGACCAAGAGGAAGAGAAACGGAGAAAAAGGAAGATAGAGGTGGGTTATTGGTGTGGTATGAGTTAATGCTTAATGTTTATGCATTCATGCAAGTGTAGGGGTGTTTTGCAAGTTTCTCTTTCTCCTCTCACTCAGATCTGGATTCTCAAGTGTCTTCAGACGGACTGGACCAGATCTTAACTCCAAAGCACTCGCAGCCACAACCAAAAACCTTCTTTCGTTCTGTTCATGTCACCAAGGTGGTCAAACCTGACGGGGTGAGTGATGACTTTCAGCTCCTTTTAGAAGTCCAAAGTAAACTGGCTGATTCTGAACACTGGCTTTGAAACATTAAGACCTACGCCGGGAACTCCACTATAAATTTTGATTTATTCACAATAATACACAATCTCGATTGCCCTATTGCTTTTATAAAGCGGTTACAAACACACTATAATAAAAACCCATGGTTTGATTTATAAACGTGTTTATCGAAAGCAAGAGTGTCAATATTTTGGTCTTCGGTTATAGAATCCAGTCCTGTTTATAACGTGAACGCTGATCGCTGAGTAACAGTAAATACCTCTAAATATCTGGAGATGAATGATTCTCGTTTGTGTGCAGACTGTAGAAGAAAGACGTACTGTCAGTGATGGCCAAGGTAATGAGGAGACTACAGTCACACGCTCAGGAGGACCAGGCACTCAGGAGGAGCCACATAATCAGCTTCTTCCTCAAGTACCAGGTCAGACACCATATTTATTTACAATGTTACGTCTGTTACATATGATTAGTAATAGAACACCGCTGTCACCATCTTATAGCATATTGTATTCTGGAACAATAGGCTTTAATTTAAAAAGAGATTAAGAGCGAGAGAGAGAGAAAGACTCTCAGTGCTAGAGATTCCCGGTGCGAATCCCAATCTAAGTGAAGTTTCCATGTTATCCCTGTGTTCGTGTGGGTTTCCTCTGGGTTCTCCGGTTTACTCCCACAGGCCAAAAACATTGATCAAGTTCTATTGACTTCTCCAAATTGCCCCATATAGAATGTGTCTGTGAGATTGAGTGTGTGCCCAGTAATAGATTGGCGCCCTGTCCTGGGTGTATCTGCCCAGCGCCCGAAACATCCTCCCCTGGATGGGCATGGAGAACCCCCCCCTCCCCCCGCGACCCTAGTAGAGGATAAAGCGGAAGATAATAGATAGATAGTCCATTTGTTTCTCTACCTACTTTGGTAGGTACTCACAGAGCAGGTGTTATTAGGGTGGTGGATGATGGTAAGAGTGGATCAGAAACCTGTATGTTCTGATTGGTGTTCTGTTCTCTGTTTGTGTCTGATCCACTCGAACCAGCACAACACACCAGCACTGCATCAGCACCACACCGGCTCCTGCTACTTGCGTGCAGCACAGTGTGGTTCACTGAAAGTTTAATATCTACTCTGCTTTCTGTTGCCCTCCCAGGTGGATCTGGACCTTTCGCTGACCTAAACGACGAGTTCTCTCTGTTCTCCAAGTTCTTTGGCAGCTTTAAAGGCTAAACACAGAGAAGACTAAGGAACAAAATGATGAAAGGTGGTGTTTTAAAGACTCTGGGGCTTAATATGACTAATTCTGGATGTCTATCTGCTAAGTGGTGAATGATGAAGTTTGCAAAAATCGACTCTGAATATCTGAGCTTTTGCAGTGTATATACGTGCAGTTTAAAGCATTTAAATAAAAATGTAATAAATGTTTCAGTGGCCGTTTTTGTTCTATTTATATCGAGAGTTCTGGACTGGAAGTCACTATTCAAAAAGTGACGGCGCGGTGGTGTAGTGGTTAGCTTGTCCGCCTCTCAGTGCTGGGAATCCAGGTTTGAATCCTTTTTTCATGTTATTCATGTCCAAAAACATGGATTCAAGGTATACATGCATCTCCTAAATTGCTCTAAATATATATTCTAAATATAGGGGCAATTTAGTGTGAGTGTGTGCCCAACAATGGATTTTCTCCCTGTCCCATGTGTATCTGTCCACATGATTTTTTGCTCAAGGGCACTTCAGCCATAGTTCTTGGTGGGACCGGGAATTGAACCAGGGGACCTAAAAACAAAATATACACACACATAGATCCATTATCTTTTGCGTTATCCTCTACTAGGGTCGCGGGGTTGTTCCCCATGCCCATCCAGCGGAGAACGTTTAAGGCTCTAGGCAGATACACCCAGGACAGGGCGCCAATCTTTCGCTAGGCACACGCTCGCTCACACAGACACACACACAAACACTCTATATGGGGCAATTTGGAGAATTCGATTTACCTTGATCCATGTTTTTGGACTGTGGGAGGAATCCGGAGGAAACCCACGTGGACACAGGGAGAACATGGAAACTCCACCCAGATTGGGATTCGAACTGAGAATCCCTAGCACTGAGAGGAGAACATGCTAACCACTAAGCCACCACTTTATCCTCTACTAAGGCCGCAGATACACCCGGGACAGGAAGCCAATCTATCACTGGGCACACACTCACACAAACGCATTCTATATGGGGCAATCCATGGAACCGGAGAACATGGAGTAAACCCACATGGACACGGGGAGAACATGGAAACTCCACCCAGATATAGGATTCGAACCGGAAATCCCTAGCGCTGAGAGGAGAACATGCTAACCACTAAGCCACCTATGTTGTTTTCTCATTTGTAAGTCGCTTTAGATAAAAACGTTTGCTTAATGACTTAGTAAAATCTGCTTTTATAATCCATCTGTCATTAAGGTCATTAAGAAAAAAGCTCCAAACCAAATTTACACTTATCATTCAGAAGCAAACGTTCTGTCCTGTTTCTCTCAGATCACGTTCTGTGTCGCGTTCCTTTTTACGGTTGAAAAACTTGTTTGATACTTAAATGTTCGTCTTTGTACAGATTCCCTGGTTCCTTAGAAACTAAAGGACAGTCTGAAATCAGAAGGATACTTAATATTACAGTCGGATACTGAAGTAACGTTTCCACAAGGTTACAATCCTGCATTAAGGTTGGTTGTTTCTGATCAGTTAGCGCCAGTCCGGAGACTGAGGATCGGCTTTGACGTGGAGTTAAAACCTGGATTGTTAAAGGTGTTAAGTGTAAGCGTGATCTCGGCTCAGTTTAAACTGTACTGTTCGTCTCTGCATGTCGATCACAACGTGTGACCTGAAGGGAAACTGTGGAAGCTTAATGGAGATGCTGAAGAAGAAACTAATGGTGAAGAATCGTCTGGTTCGGGAATGTCTGAGTGAAATACTGGGCACGTTCATCCTGCTGGTGAGTCGGAGCTCCAACAGGCAAACATGTAAGGGGTGAGTTAAAAGACAGACGGGCAGGTAGGTGTTAGGGAGGCAAGACTGTGGTGCTGGGACATCTACAGCGGCAGGAGAGCAAGGCTAGAGAGGAGGTTTATTGAACCTTGATATGGAAAATAATTATCTGTGAGGACCCTTAACGGGAGCTGCCAACATAGTTAGGGTTTCCATGTTTTAGAAATAAAAATAAGGGACACGCACCACAGCTCCACCATGGGCCCGACTCCTTTGTGCGGGGAGCTCACAGCAGTGCCATGATTTTTTTTTTTTTTGTGTGTGTGCCGTTTTGTAAGTTAAGGGCTGATCAAGAAAGCAATTAGTCTGTGTTAAAGCTTACAAAGCATTATAATCAATGAACACATTTGTATATGAAGTGAAGTGAATTAAATAAATAACAGCTGTTTGTGGTTGGCACGTTCTCCTCTCAGCGCTAGGGATTCCCGGTTCGAATCTCAATCTGGGTGGAGTTTCCATGTTCTCCCCGTGTCCACGTGGGTTTCCTGTGTTCTCCGGTTTCCTCCCACAGTCCAAAAAACATGGATTACCTAGATTCCAATTCACCAGATGTGGGACAAAGACTATGTTTGTGTGGGACACCAATGCATAGTCTAAAATAACTTTAAAAAAATTCTGCCCCTTTAGCAAATAACATATATATTCCTCCAGATCTCATTTTATCAGATCTTATATTCATATACATATTCCTCCAGATCTTGTGCTGGGCCGACACGGTGGCTTAGTGGTTGGCATGTTCACCTCTCAGCGCTAGGGATTCCCGGTTCGAATCCCAATCTGGGTGGAGTTTCTATGTTCTCCCCGTGTCCGTGTGGGTTTCCTCCGGGTTCTCCTCTGGATGGGCATGGATGGGCATTTCGTGCTGCATGCCGCTGCTGTTCTGACCTGATCTGCATCATTTGTGTTGGTGGGCGCGCCCTTGCTCCTGATTGGTTGGCATACAAACAGCCCGCCTCTCCCCCGATAACAGACAACACAGCCGTCCAATGGCAGTTTATAAAACACGCATTTAAAACTGCAGTCTGACTTTCAATAACAATGCGGGACAGCGTCTCAATTTGCGGGACGCCTGAAAAGTAACGAAATTGCGTGAATGTCCTGCACAAAGCGGGACATCCGTTTACCCTATGTGTGAGTGAGTGTGTGACCTGCATGCGCAGTGTGGGCGTGAAGCTGTGTGTGTGTTGTGGGACGGGGCTTACTGCAGCAGCCGCTGCTCGCTGAGGACATTAACTAAAGAGCATGTGTTCATATCAGGCGCGTTTTTAGGGTTTAGATACATCAGGGGCTTTAGCCCAGATCCCTTATTCCCCCTCTGTCCTCTTTAAAAATTGCCCTTTCATGAGGGTATTTATCCATTTTTCACACTGTTGTTACATTCATTTTGTTTGATCATTTATTAGTTATACATTCATCCATCATCTCCCGCTTTATCCTCTATTAGGGTCGCGGTGGGGTTCCCTATGCCCATCCAGGAAAGAACATCTCAGGCGCTGGGCAGATAGACCCAGGACAGGGCGCTAATCCATCGCTAGGCACACACTCACTCACACAGACACACTCTATATGGGGCAATTTGGAGAATTCAATTGACTTAATCCATGTTTTTGGACTGTGGGAGGAAATGGAGAACCCGGAGTAAGCCCACGCAGACACGGGGAGAACATGGAAACTCCACCCAGATGGGGATTCGAACTGGGAATCCCTAGTGCTGAGAGGCGAACGTGCTAACCATTAAGCCACCTTTATTAGTTATATTGGATAAAATCAAATAACATGAAATATGTGCTTTCCACAGCTGACAGACATTCAGTTCTAATAAATTATGGTTTTGGCTGAAAACTTTTGAATAAAGGAACCTGATTTTTTCGGCAAAAATCTGTTTTACGAGTCCGTCGCAGATGAGACAGTTTTACATTTGGTCATTTATTTACATTGCGTCATTTATCGGACGCTTTTATCCAAAGCGACTTACAAGGTGAGCACAGGGTTAATCACAACATCCCTGGAGCAATGAGGGTTAAGGGTCTTGCTTAAGGACCCACACTGGTAATTGCAGTGTACCTGGGATTTGAACCATCAACCTTCAGATTGATAGCCCAACACCCTAACCAGTGAGCTACCTTGGCCTTTTTTAGGTTTTAAAATACCGTAACTTTGCGACAGTTTGCGCCTTCAAGAAAATTCTGAAGGTTTCTGAAAGCTGAGAAGCTGCTATTTGCAGCCAACATACAGTTATTACGGTAACTTTACTCCCAATTCCGGCGAAAAAAATCTGTCTCCCTCACACACACACACACACACACACACACACACACACACACACACACACACACAGATTAGAAGCACAAACAGCTGACGGTGACTTCATCGTTCGGTCCCGCTGCTCTCATTTGATCCGGGGCTACTGACAAAACACCCGAGGCTGACAAAAAAAAACCAAAGCCCAGGTCTAACGACGCCCCTGGTTCATATCAAAGTCTCCAATAACACCACAAAAAGTCGCTAAGTTGGTAACACTGACAGACACCGGTACAGACTCGACTCCCGGTCGAACGATACAGACCACGGTTCTGCGATTCGCTCGATGACTCACCCAGCCGTTCAGTCCTCTGCCTTCATTCACTCTCCGGATTCGAACCGGGGGGACCAGATGCCCCGCTTTGTGCGGGGCAGTCACACAATTCCGTGACTTTTTAGGCGTCCCGCAAATTGAGACGTTGTCCCGCGTTGTTATTGAAAGTCAGACTGCAGTTTTAAACGCGTGTTTTGTAATCTGCCATTGGACGGCTGTGTTGTCTGTTATCGGGGGAGAAGCGGGATGTTTGAATGTCAACCAATCGGGAGCGCGGACGCTTGTGCGTTCTGTTTAATTGTACACAGTCGGGTGTGAAAGGGACATTTAAATAAGATATACATGTTATATACAGTGGCACGGTGGCTTAGTGGTTAGCACGTTCGCCTCTCAGCACTAGGGGTTCCCGGTTCGAATCCCCATCTGGGTGGAGTTTCCATGTCCTCCCCGTGTCCGCGTGGGTTTCCTCCGGGTTCTCCGGTTTCCTCCCACAGTCCAAAAACATGGATCAAGTCAATTGAATTCTCCAAATTGCCCCATATAGAGTGTGTGTGTGAGTGAGTGTGTGTCCAGTGATGGATTGGCGCCCTGTCCTGGGTCTATCTGCCCAGCGCCCGAGACGTTCTCCCCTGGATGGGCATAGGGAACCCCACCGCGACCCTAATAGAGGATAAAGCGGGAGATAATGAATAAATGAATGTTATATACAGGGCGGCACGGTGGCTTAGTGGTTAGCATGTTCTCCTCTCAGCTCTAGGGATTCCCGGTTCAAATCCCAATCTGGGTGGAGTTTCCATGTTCTCCCCGTGTCTGTGTGGGTTTCCTCCTGGTTCTCCGGTTTCCTCCCACAGTCCAAAAACATGGTTCAAGTCAATTGAATTCTCAAAAATTGCCCCATATAGAGTGTGTGTGTGAGTGAGTGTGTGTCCAGTGATGGATTGGCGCCCTGTCCTGGGTGTATCTGCCCAGCGCCCTAGACGTTCTCCCCTGGATAGCCACGGGGAACCCCACCACGACCCTAATAGAGGATAAATCGGGAGATAATGAATAAATGAATAAATGAATGTTATATACACATATACCGTTTGGAGAAATACAGGAATGTCATACCCTTTATAAAGCACATTAAAGAACTGTCTGCTCTGTTTATTTGTACACGTGTATATGTTCTTATTTGCAATCTGTTATGTGCTAAAGGGGCAGAATAGAGATGTTTCTTTTTTGTTTTAAGTTATTTTAGACGACCTTGATGCATTGGTGTCCCACACAAACATAAGTCTTCGTCCCACATCGGATGAATTGGAATCTGGTCATCCTATTTGTGCGGGAAAGTCCCGCAATATCGTGACTTTTCACGCGTCCCGCAACTCGAGACGTTGTCCCTCATTGTTATTGAAAGTAAGTGAAAGACTGGAGTTTTAAACGCGTGTTTTATAATCTGCCACTAGATGGCGGTGTTGTCTGTTATCGGGGGAGAGGCGGGCTGTTTGAATGTCAACCAATCGGGAGCGCGGACGCACGTGCGTGTGTATGTATGTATGTATGTATGTAGGTATGTATGTATGTATATTTTATTTGCAGTCTGTTAAACGCTAAAGGGGCAGAATAGAGATGTTTCTTTATTTGTTTTAATTTATTTTCATTCATTGGTGTCCCACATTGTCCCACACAAACATAGTCCACATCTGGTGAATTGGAATCTGGTCACCCTACCAATAACGCCACAAAAAGTCACTAGATTTGTCGCTAGTCGATAAAAAAATCGCTATGGCAATGCTGTGGAAGGATGAGAGTACGGTAGCTCAGTGGTTAGGGTGTTGGACTACCAATTTGAAGGTTGTGGGTTCAAATCCCAGGTCCATTGAAGTTACCAGTGTAAGTTTTTGAGCAAGGCCCTTTATCCTCTATTAGGGTCGCTGGGGGGTTCCCCATGCTCATCCAGGGGAGAATGTTTCGGGCGCTGGGCAGATACACCCAGGACAGGGCACCGATTTATCGCTGGGCACACACTCACTCACACAGACACACTCTATATGGGGCAATTTGGAGAATTCAATTGACTTGATCCATGTTTTTGGACTGTGGGAGGAAACCGGAGAACCCGGAGGAAACCCACATGGACAAGGGGAGAACATGGAAACTCCACCCAGATTGGGATTCGAAACAGAAATCCCTAGCGCTGAGAGGAGAACATGCTAACCACTAAGCCACCGTGCCGCTCTAGTCACAGAGATGACTGAATTTAACAGGAATATGATTGAGAAATTTGCAGGCCAGAAGGAAAGAATGGCAAAATTAGTGTTTAATTATGCCCAGCGATGGATTGGCGCCCTGTCCTGGGTCTGTCTGCCCAGCGCCCGAGACGTTCTCCCCTGGATGGGCATGGGGAACCCCACCGCGACCCTAATAGAAGATAAGCGGGAGATAATGAATGAATGAATGTTTAATTAATGCTCTTTTTAAAGACTTGTTTTTTGTTCATTTTAATTTTTTTTTGCTTGTTTGCGCCCCCACAATTATTTTAGCACCAGCCGCCACTGTTTATGACTGAAGGGAAGTCACGTCAATCAGCCACATTAATAATTTTAATTACGTAATGATTACTGAACAGGGTGGCATGGTGGCTTAGTCGTTTGCATGTTCTCCTGTCAGCGCTAGGGATTCCCGGTTCGAATCCCAATTTGGGTGGAGTTTCCATGTTCTCCCCGTGTCCGTGTGGGTTTCCTCCGGGTCCTCCAGTTTCCTCCCACAGTCCAAAAACATAGATCAAGGTCAATTGAATTCTCCAAATTGCCCCATATAGAGTGTGTGTGTGAGTGAGTGTGTGCCCAGTGATAGAATGGCGTCCTGTCCTGGGTGTATCTGCCCAGCGCCCGAGACGTTCTCCCCTAGATGGGCATGGAACCCCCCCCCCCCCCCGCGACCCTAGTAGAGGATCAAGCGGAAGATTATGGATAAATGATTACTAAACACAATTTAGAAAGAATAAATATAGAAATATCAAATAATAAACATTTTTCTTGACAAATGTTATTTTGGGGTCTAAATTGACAACAGCGCCCTCTAAGGTCACAGAATTTGGTGTTACATCTGGGTTTGGGGGGAGCTTTTAATCATTATTAGATTTAGTGTTGATGTTGCGTAACAAACATGTTCCTGAGACATTTATGAAATACGGGACGATTCTGTATGTTACAGGATGGGTGACATGACAACCCCATACAACCCCATACACAGTATGAGTCAAAAATGTAGACATGACTCCTTTCAGCTCCACTCCCTGTAAAGATGGACTTTGTAGTTCTATAATTCCAGACTGTAGTCCATCTGTTTGTGTTCTACAGTACATAATGTGTACATCCCCTGTACTCTGTCTTAATGGTCAGGACCCCAATAGTATCACCACAGAGCAGGGATTATTTAGTGGGTGCATTAGTCCTATCCCAGCAGTGTCACTGAGGTGGAGAAATGAAACTACAGCAGCACTGCTGCACTAAAACCCCCTCACCACATCAGTGTCACTGCAGAACTGACCATAAACAATCCACCACCCAAATGATACCTGTTCTGTGATGCTCCTAAACAACAGAGAACAGAGAACCAACAGGGGACTAACAAACAGAACACAGATGGACTACACTCTGTAATTATAAAACTACAAAGTCCATCTATATGGTACGTGAAGAAAATAGAGAATGGAGCAAAAAGGGGGGGCGTGGCCTTACTTTTTACCAAAAAGGCAGTATATCTGTAGTGCATCTGTTGCTCTACATGCTTTGTTCGTCCTCTTTACTCTGTTCTCTGATGATCAGGACCCCACAGAGCAGGTATTATTAGGGTGGTGGATGATACACCTGTCTGTGTCTGATCCACTCGTACCAGCACAACACACACTAACACACCACCACCATGTCAGCATCACTGCAATACTAAATACCTCCCAGTGGGGTCCTGATCATCAGAGAACATACTAAAGATACCTTACAAAATATGTAGAGAAACAGATGGACTACAGAATGGAACTGTAGAACTACAAAGTCCATCTGTATGATCAGTGGGACTGAAAACACTCAGTAAGTGTAGAACTGAAAAGGTGGAGCTGATAATATGGCCGGTGAGCGTATGTTCTCTATTATCACTATCCACTTTTTGTTTTTCTCCCCCTCCAGATGTTTGGTTTGGCATCTCTTGCTCAGATTAAGACGAGCCGCGACACCAAGGGCCAGTATCTCCCTGCCAACATGGCGTTCGCAATCGGAGCCATGTGTGCAATGTACTGCAGTCAGAGAACCTCAGGTATGAGCCAAGCCTGCATGTGATATTTTTAAGACATATCAGATTTATCAGTGAACTAAACACACTGCCCAGTGATGACATTAAAAAATTTTTTAATTAGGAGCTCATTTAAACCCAGCCATTTCTCTGAGCTTCTGTGTGTTGGGCCGCCTGTCCTGGTTGAAGCTGCTTCCATATTGGGTTTCCCAGTTGGTTGGTGCCTTCCTGGCCTCTGGACTCGTCTTCTACACGTACTATGGTATGCAAATCATTTATTCATTTATCAACCACCCCTTAATCCACTAGGGTGGCACGGTGGCTTAGTGGTTAGCATGTTCTCCTCTCATTCCTGGTTCGAATCCCAATCTGGGTGGAGTTTCCATGTTCTCCCCATGTCTGTGTGGGTTTCCTCCAAGGTTCTCCAGTTTCCTCAGATCAAGGTCAAATGCTCCAAATTGCCCCATATAAAGTGTATTTGTGTTTTTGTGAGTGTGTGTCCAGTGATAGAGACGTTCTCCCCTGGATGGGCATAGGGGAACCCCCTCGCAACCCTAGTAGAGGATAAAGCAGAAGATAATGGATGGATGGATAACCCTCCACTAGGGTCGTGGAGGGGTTCCCCATGCCCATCAAGGGGTGAACTATGAATATATATATATACAATATAGAATATACAATATACAGCTATAAATGAAATTTAGAATATAGAACTATGAATATATTCATTCATCCATTATCTTCCACTTTATCCTATATTAGGGTCGTAGGGGATTCCCCATGCCCATTCAGGGGAGAACGTTTCGGGCGCTGGGCAGATACACCCAGGACAGGGCGCCAATCTATCACTGGGCACACACTCACTCACCCACACACAGACACACACTCTATATGGGGCAATTTGAAGAACTCAATTGACTTAATCCATGTTTTTGGACTGTGCGAGGAAACCGGAGAACACGGAGGAAACCTACGTGGACACGGGGAGAACATGGAAACTCCACCCACATGGGGATTCGAACCGGGAATCCCTAGCGCTGAGAGGCAAACGTGCTAACCACTAAACCACTAAACCCTACTATGAATATATAATATATAATATACAACTATGAATATATATATATATATATATATATATATATATATATATATATATATATATATATATATAATTCTCTACATATATAAAATATAATATAGTATACATTAAAAATATTAATATAGAATATAAATATAGCAGCATATAAAATGTGTGATATAGCAGAAACTATGTATATGAGTATAAACAGTACATGCAAAATGAGGTATTTTGGTGGAGAATATATACTCATACTGAGGGTGTGGTAGCTCAGTAGTAGCTTAGAAGCTATCAATCTGAAGGTTGTGGGTTTAAATCCCAGGTTGAGTGAAAGTTACTAATGTGGGGCCCTTGAGCAAAACCCTTAACCCTTATTGGCCCAGAGGTCCTGTGTTATGAACCCAACCATGTTGGGATGCTTGGAAGCCACTTTTGGATAAAAGCATCAGATAAATGGTTTTATGTACATGTTTTCTTTCTTTTTTTAAGATGCTATCATGACCTACAGTGGTGGTGTTCTGACTGTGTATGGTCCAAATGAAACTGCCTCCATTTTCGCCACATACCCATCTGATTTTATTTCTCTGGGGGGGAGCGTTCTCGACCAGGTACGTTCTGTTACACATTACTGTTTGATTTCACTGTTTACGTGAACTGCACTGCTGTCACAGTTAGTTTTATAAAGTCATCATTGCTTTGGCAGTCTTAAATTTTTGTTATTATTTAAAAGTTAAACTTTGACATACGAATTAAACACGTACATGATGGTGACCACAATTATCCAAAGTTATTCAAAATAATTTATAAAGCATATGTCAAGTGTCCACATGGATTTTCTCCGGATTCCCCAGTTTTCTCCCACAGTCCAAAAACATGGATTCAAGATAAGTTGCCCCTATCTAAATTGCCCCTATATAAGTGAGTTAGTGAGTAGATTGGCTCCCTGTCCTGCGTGTATCTTTCCAGCGCCTGAAACATTCTACCCTGGATGGGCATGGGGAACCATCAGCAACCCTAAAAGAGCAATGAGGTACTGAAAGATAATGAGATGAGTAAAAAAAGCATTGTAAAAGGAGGATTTCCTGTCCTTAAATCTGATTGGCTAAGCTGTTTGCCCAGCTGTGACATTATTGACAATAACACACCTCTGAGCGCTTTACCTTCTTATCATCGTGTGGCGGTGGGGTTCCCCATGCCCATCCAGGAGAGAAAGTTTCGGGCGCTGGGCAGATACACCCAGGACAGTACGTCAATCTATCGCTGGGCACACACTTACTCACACAGACACACTTTATATGGGGCAATTTAGAAAACTCAATTGACTTGATCCATATTTTTGGACTGTGGGAGGAAACCGGAGAACCCAGAGGAAACCCACGCCGACACGGGGAGAACATGGAAACTCCACCCAGATTTGAATTGGGATTCAAACCGAGAATCCCTAGAGAACGTGCTATCCACTAAGCCACCATGCCACCACCTTCGTATCAATGTGTGAAATTCAATACATTATTATCCCAATGGTTTTTTTATGAACTACGTTCTGTAATTTGGCCACTAAATGTATATTTTTGATAAAGAAGCCCGAATCCTGTTACTCAGTGATCAGCGTTCGCTTTCAAACCAGGACTAGATTACATAGCCGAAACCAGATTGTTAACAATTTTTCTTTCAATAAACACATTTATGAATAGAATGGTGTATTTGTAAGCATTTTATAAGGCACTTGAGGTTGTGTATTATTGTGAATAAATCACGGGAAAAGGGTGTAACTCTACTGGACTACGCCTCGGGCCTAATAACACCTCTTTCCTGTGATTTATTTACCATAGCACACGACCACTGATACCTTATTACTTAATTACCTCACCCATCACATGCTTCTGTTCTGTAATAAGTAAAGCAGACATCAGATAACACGTGTTTCCCCTTTTCTCTGGTAGATTGTCGGTACAGGCATGCTGCTGCTGTGTTTTCTCCCTTTGAACGACCGACGCAACAATCCCGTCCCTCGAAGTCTGAGTCCGGCTTTTTCCGCCGTCGTGTTTTTAGGTGTTTCCATTGCGATGTCCTCTAACTGTGGAGGGGCAATCAATCCGGCACGGGACTTCGCACCACGTGTCCTAACATACTTGTTGGGATACGGACCTGAAGTATTCACGTACGTACTGTACGCTTAATACTGAATATAAACTGGAAAATTAAGTAAAAATAAGATAAAACCAAAGAAAAACCACTAGCGTAGGCAAATATGGCTAGCCATAGGTGTGTTGCTAGCTAGAGAGTAGCGATTTAATGTGCAGTCCCCTCCCAAATATACAGTTCTTTCGTTTTTGCTGGTTACTGAAGACGGGGGTTTTAAATATAACAATAAATGTGTGGAAATGCTACATTATTTTTACATTAGCTACATGTTATTTCTTGATATTTTCAACTAGACGTTCTATATAACAAAACGTAGCACGCTTTGCGTCAGACCACCAAATTTAAAGACAAAAATTCTGAAACCCGAACATAACATTCTAGTTCTTGTTTATAAAGTTGGAATCCCAGTTCTTAAATCAGATTGGCTGAGCCATTTGTCCAGCCGTCACATTATTAACAATAACACACGCGTCTAAGCGCTTTACATTCATATCAATGCGTGATATACAATATATTAGTTTCAACTATGTATCTCAAAATCTATGTAGGGGCGGGTTAGCTCAGTGGTTAGGGTGTTGGGCTATCAATCTGAAGGTTGGGGGTTCAAATCCCAGGTCCACTGAAGTTACCAGTGTGGGTCCTTGAGCAAGACCCTTAACCCTCATTGCTCCAGGGATGTTGTGATTAACCCTGTGCTCACCTTGTAAGTCGCTTTGGATAAAAGCGTCCAATAAATGGCCCAATTTAAAATGAAAATACAGCCAAAATTGTTTTGTAATTTGGCCACTAGATGGCAGTATTTATTCATTTATTTATTTTTTTGGAAATGGGTATTCCGCTACTCAGCAATCAAAATTCACTTTAAAAAGTGAATGTTATGTTATCCTTTCTTTATCTTCCGCTTTATCCTCTACTAGGGTCGCGGGGGGAGGGGGGGGTGTTCCCCATGCTCATTCAGGGGAGAATGTTGCAGGCGCGGGGCAGATATACCCAGGTCAGGCCAATCTATGACTGGACACACACTCAGTCACACAGACACACTCTATATGGGGCAATTTGGAGAATTCAATTGACCTTGATCCATATTTTTGGACTGTGGGAGGAAACCGGAGAACCCGGAGGATACCCACTCGGACACGGGGAGAATATGGAAACTCCACCCAGATTGGAATTCGAACCGACAATCCCAAGTGCTGAGATAAGAACATGCTAACCACTAAACCATATATATATATATATATATATATATATATATATATATATATATATATATATATATATATATATATATATATATATATATATCCCCCCCCCCCCCCCCCCCCCCCCCCCCCCCCCCCCCCCCCCCCCCCCCCCCCCCCCCCCCCCCCCCCCCCCCCCCCCCCCCCCCCCCCCCCCCCCCCCCCCCCTGGATGGGCATGGGGAACCCCTCCCGCGACCCATATAGAGGATAAAGAGGAAGATAATGGATAAATGTATAATATAATATAATATAAAAAATATTATATAAAGGTTGAAATGCATAAAAATTTTAAGGATGTTAACTAAAAACTGTTTATATAACTATTATTACATTTATATAACCTCATATAACCTAGATCAACCTTTATATTATATTATGTTATATTATATTATATTATATTATATTATATTATATTATATTATTCATTCATTATCTTCCGCTTTATCCTCTATTAGGGTCGCGGTGGGGTTCCCCATGCCCATCCAGGGGAGAAAGTTTCGGGCGCTGTGCAGATACACCCAGGACAGGGCGCCAATCTATCGCTGGGCACACACTCACACACACAGACATGCATGCATACAACCCGGAGGAAACCCACGCAGACACGGGGAGAACATGGAAACTCCACCCAGATGGGTATTCGACCCAGGAATCCCTAGAGCTGAGAGGCGAACGTGCTAACCACTAAGCCACCGTGCCACCCATATTATAATATATTATAATATATTATATTATATTATATTATATTATATTATATTATATTATATTATATTATATTATATTATAGTATAGTATAGTATAGTATAGTATAGTATAATTATACTGATGTTTGATTCCTAATTTTGATCATGTCATTCTTTACAGGGCCTATAACTACTGGTTTTGGGTGCCAATTGTTGCTCCTCTAGTGGGTGCACTCTTTGGTTCCATCATTTACATCATATTCATCCAGTGTCACCTTCCAGAGGTCGAAACAGATCCGTCTATAAACACCGACTTTCAAAACACTACCAAATCATCTGAGGTGGAGATCATTCAGAACAGATTTGAACTGAACCAAGCGTTCTGAGCGTTTTGTGTCAATTCTTTATGTGAAAACAACAAAAGAGCACATGTCTAATGTTAACATAGGGTTACATTAAACATAATATAAATGTTTTTTTTACTTAATTTCACTGGAATGCTTTAAAAACCCTTATAAAATGGGTAGTTCCGGTCCTTAAATCTGATTGGCTGAGCCGTTTGTCCAGTCTTTTTTTAACATTTGTATTAAAGTGTGGTATACAAAACATTATTTTCCTGATGTTTTTTTAAAACTGTGTTCCGTAATTTTGCCACTTGATGGCAGTATTTCATTGGTAGATTAACCTGGTTACTGTTAAAAAAACGTATTATATTACGTCGCGGATGACCAGATTATTAACGACCATGCTTTTAATAAATGCATTTATAAATCAAACTTTGTTTTTTTTATTGTGTGTATGTAATCATTTCATAAAATCAATAACACACTGTGTGTTATTGTGTATATTTCAGGGGTATAAGAGGTATACCTATACTGACCAAACGTCATGACTAACCACCTCTTTCCCGTGATTTTTTTCTCTTAATGCATGCCCTCTCCTACTGTATTGCTTTATTATGAAATTTGTACTTCCGGTCTTTTCATCCGATTGGCTGAGCAGTTTGTTCAGCTGTGAAATTATTGATAATAAAACACCTCTGAACACTTCACATTCATATCAATGTGTGATCTACAATATATAAATTTCCTGAAGTTTAAAAAAAAAATGTGTTCTGTAATTTTACCACTAGATGGCAGTATTTGATTGTTAGAGAAACCAGAATCCTGTTACTTAGCCATCAGTGCTCACTAGAAAACTGGACTAGATTACGTCCCGGAAGACCAGATTATTAACGATTTTCCTTCCATTCATCTATTATCTTTAGCTTTATCCTCTATTAGGGTCACTGGGGGGGTTCCCCATGCCCATCCAGGGGAGAACATTTCGGGTGCTGGGCAGATACACCCAGGACAGGGCCCCAATCTATCACTGGGCACACACTCACTCATACATACACACTCTATATGGGGAATTTGGAGAACTCATTTGACCTTAATCCATGTTTTTGGACTGTGGGAGAAAACCGGAGAACCCGGAGACCAACGCGGACACGGGGAAAACATGGAAACTCCACGCAGATGGGGATTCGAACCGGTAATCCCTAGCGCTGAGAGGAGAACATGCTAACCACTAAGCCACCGTGCCGCATTACAATTTTGTTATTAGAAAAATATTAATGAATCAAACCTTGAAGCAATAACACACTCACTGCTGTGTATTATTGTGTATATAAATCAGGGGTAAGAGGTGTAACTGCACTTGCTACATGTCATGACTCATAATAAACCTCATTCCAGTGATTTTTTTTATCATTAATGCACGCTCTGTCGTACCGTATTGCTTTATTAAACATGGATGTGTTCAAGCTCTTTGGTTTAACGCCACCCGCCCAAATCATAGACCTTTCAGCCTTTTACAATCTGGCAGGCATTACAGGAGGCTCCGGTCCCACATCAGCAGACTCAGGAAAAGTTTTTTTCCTGAGGCGGTCATCTTCCTGAACGCTATGCACACACTTTACTTTTGCACAATCACTTCCCTGCACCTTCTGTACTGTCTGCATCATGTTTATATTATGTACAGGGCGGCACGGTGGCTTAGTGGTTACCACGTTCTCCTCTCAGCGCTAGGGATTCCCAGTTCGAATCCCAATCTGGGTGGAGTTTCCATGTTCTCCCCATGTCCGCATGGGTTTCCTCTGACAGTCCAAAAACATGTCAAGTCAATTGAATTCTCCAAAATTGCCCTATATACAGTATGTTTGTGTGAGTGAGTGTGTGCCCAGAGATAGATTGGCGCCCTGTCCTGGGTGTATCTGCCCAGCGCCCGAAACGTTCTCCTCTGGATGGGCATGGGAATAGGGATTCCCAGTTCGAATCCCAATCCTTTTTTTCCATGTTCTGCCCGTGTCTGCGTGGCTTTCCTCCGGGTTCTCCAGTTTCCTCCCACAGTCCAAAAACATGGATCAATGTCAATTGAATTCTCCAAAATTGCCCCATATAGAGTGTGTCCAGTGAGTGTGTGTCCAGTGATAGATTGGCGCCCTGTCCTGGGTGTATCTGCCCAGCGCCCGAAACGTTTTCCCCTGGATGGGCATGGGGAACCCCGTCCGCGACCCTAATATAGGATAAAGCGGAAGATAATGGATGGATGGATATTATGTATATATTATGTTCATGTTATGTATCTACATTTAAACATGTCACCTCTCCATGCACCAGTCACTGTTATTAATGCACTTTATGTAAATAATGTATATATTGCACTTCTGGTTAGATGCTAACTACATTTTATTGGCCCTGTACTTGTACTCAGCACAATGACAATATATTCATTCATTCATCCCTTATCTTCTGCTTTATCCTCTATTAGGGTCGCGGGTGGGTTCCCCATGCCCATCGAGGGGAGAACGTTTTGGGCGCTGGGCAGATACACCCAGGACAGGACGCCAATCTATCACTGGTCACTATTGAGTGATAGCCTATTGAGTGATAGCCCAACACCATAACCACTGAGCTACCACCCTCTACTTCCATAGTGGCCACATTAACGCAGTGAGGGTTTTGTATCAGGGCGTTTTAGGCACTGGGCAGATACACCCAGGACAGGGTGCCAATCTATCGCTGGGCACACATTCACTCACACAGACACGTACACAAACACACCCTATATGGGGCAATTTGGAGAACTCAGTTGACTTGATCCATGTGTTTGGTCTGTGGGAGGAAACCGGAGAACTCTGAGGAAACCCACGCGGACACAGGGAGAACATGGAAACTCCTCCCAGGTTGGGATTCGAACCGGGAATCTCTAGAGCTGAGAGGAGAACGTGCTAACCACTAAGCCACCGTGCCGCCTCTAAAAAACATTATGTATATTATTGATGATAAGCGTTCTGGTTTCTTTCCGCAGTTAGAAACATGAACCATGACATGGAGCCCTGATGTCAGTCCTAATATTCATTCATTAATTATCTGCCGCTTAAGCCTCTACTAGGGTCGTGGGGGGTTCCCCATGCCCATTCAGGGGAGAACGTCTCGGGCGCTGGGCAGATACACCCAGGACAGAGCACCAATCTATCACTGGGCACTCACTCACACAGACACACTCTATATTGGGCAATTTGGAGAACTCAGGTGATCTGATCCATGTCTTTGGACTGTGGAAGGAAACCCGGAGGAAACCCACGCGGACACGGAGAGAACATGGAAACTCCACCCAGATTGGATTCGAACCGGGAATCCATAGAGCTGTGAGGAGAACATGCTAACCACTAAGCCACCATGCCGCCCTCATATCAGAGGGTTAATTGTTAATCCAGGACTTTCAGGCGTTTAATGTCAGACCTCATTACGTCGACCGGATACCGGAGTCCACAAAGTGATGTCTTTCCGTGAAGATAAGTGTGTGAGTCAAGGATCATTTGTGATTTTATTGCACCCGTTGTCTAAGGTTGAGCTTCAGAGAGAAAATAAACCAGAATTAAGTTTATGACTATGAATTGTTATTCATTAATATGGCTTCATCGAGCCATCAACACACATAACAATCACACACCCTGACTGTTCCTCATCCTCAGTAAGTATCCACTCAGAGTCGAGGTACTCATTGTTATTACACTATTCGTTTGGCAGTAAGTTAATAAGTGCTGATTAAGCTTGTTGCGGTTCTGTTCTCTGTAAGCCGTTGTGAAGATCAGCCGTGGTGCTCCACAGAGTGCGCGCTCAACAAACATTCAACCAACGGGACAAACGAAAGGATGGACTTGGTTCTGAAAAGATGCCGCGTCAGCAGTCACCTGGTCCGGGAATGTTTGGCCGAGTTTCTCGGAGTGTACGTTTTAATAGTAAGTTGATTGATTTCTGCTGATTTGGCTTCGAGATGGCGTTCTCATTCCAGCGCTGGCTCATTGGTTTAGCTTTAAACATTTAACCCTTTAAACCTCTAAAAGTCTCATTTGTGAATGGCTTGGCCCCCTTAAAAAAAAAAAGCCATGTTTCGCCCTTAAAGACTTTGATCTTTTAAAGTTGCAGAGGCCGAACATGAAAACAGGATGAATTCAGATTAATGATCTACAGCCATAATGCAGAGAGATTTCAAAAATCCAGGTTTGAATCCCAATCCGGGTGGAGTTTCCAAGTTCATTGTAGCTATGTGGGTATCTAGTTTCTTTTCACAGTCCAAAAACATTGATTCAAGGTGAATTGGTTGCCCAATTCTAAATTGCCCCTATATATTATGTGTGTGTCGGTGTGAGTGAGTGTGTGATGGCCCAGTGATGGATTGGCGCCGTGACTTGGGAGTACCTGCTCAGCGCCTGAAAGGTCCTCCCTCCCCTCCCTCCTAGACTGAAGATATGAACACAGCACTAGGGATTGCCAATCCCAATCCCAATCTGGGTGGAGTTTCCATGTTCTCCCCGTGTCCATGTGGGTTTCCTCCGGGTTCTCCGGTTTCCTCCCACAGTCCAAAAACATGGATCAAGTCAATTAAGTTCTCTAAATTGCCCCATATTGAGTGTGCCTGTGTGAGTGAGTGTGTGTCCAGTGATGGGTTGGCGCCCTGTCCTGGGTGTATCTGCCCAGCGACCGAGACGTTCTCCCCTGGATAAACATGGGGAACCCCACCGCGACCCTAATAGAGGATAAAGCGGAAGATAATGGGTGGATGGCCCCCCCCCCCCCCCCCCCCCCCCCCCCCCCCCCCCCCCCCCCCCCCCCCCCCCCCCCCCCCCCCCCCCCCCCCCCCCCCCCCCCCCCCCCCCCCCCCCCGTGTCCAGTGATAGATTGGCGCCCTGTCCTGGGTGTATCTGCCCAGCGCCCGAAACGTTCACCCCTGGATGGGCATGGGGAACCCACCCGCAACCCTAATATAGGATAAAGCAGAAGATAATGGATGGATGGAAGGATATGAACACAGCACTAGGGATTCCCGGTTCCAATCCCAATCTGGGTGGAGTTTCCATGTTCTCCCCGTGTCCTTATGGGTTTCCTCCAGGTTCTCCGGTTTCCTCCCACAGTCCAAAAACATGGATCAAGTCAATTGAGTTCTCCAAATTGCCCCATATAGAGTGTCTCTGTGTGAGTGAGTGTGTGTCCAGTGATGGGTTGGCGCCCTGCCTGGCTGTATCTGCCCAGCGACCGAGACGTTCTCCCCTGGATAAGCATGGGGAACCCCCCCAACGACCCTAGTAGAGGATAAAGCGGAAGATAATGGGTGGATGGGTATGAACACAGTGACCTACATGACCCCCTACAGGAGCTTTAAGAAGATCCCATTTTTAGTTGGTTCCATTATTGCAGCTATAACAGCTTTCTTGTGTTAATGAGGTTAGACACTTAAGTCAGATGAGTTTGCCTGACTCACATTTACCTTTAAAGTTGATTTATAGATGTTTATTAGGACGGGGGCGGCACGGTGGCTTAGGGGTTAGAACGTTCTCCTCTCAGCGCTGGGGATTCCCGGATTCAAATCCCAATCTGGGTGGAGTTTCCATGTTCTCCCCGTGTCCATGTGGGTTTCCTCCGGGTTCTCTGGTTTCCTCCCACAGTCCAAAAACATGGATCAAGGTCAATTAAATTCTCCAAATTGCCCCATATAGAGTGTGTATGTGTGAGTGAGTGTGTGCCTAGCAATAGCTTGGTGCCCTGTCCTGGGTGTATCCGTCCAGCACCCGAAACGTTCTCCCCTGGATGGGCATGGGGAAACCCCTCCTCCCCCACGACCCTATTGGAGGATAAAGTGGAAGACAATGGATGGATGGATGTATCTGTACCTCTGTGTCTTGCGTCTGTTCTCTCTGTAGCTTTTTGGCTGCGGCTCAGTGGCTCAGGTTACAACATCGGAAAACACCAAAGGGGACTATCTGTCAATCAATATCGGATTTGCACTGGGTACTACATTTGGAGTGTACTTGTCGAAAGGGGTATCAGGTACGCCGGCTTTCTTCTTCACCTGATTTGCAGACAAATAGACATGTTGCAATATTCTGGATCATTTCACCTTAATGTGTAAAAGGTTCCCCATGCCCATCCAGGGCAGAACGTTTTGGGCGCTGGGCAGTTACACCCAGAACATCACAATGCGTACACTCACTCACACACATACACACAGTATATGGGGCAATTCAGAGCATTTAATTCACCTTGAATCCATGTTTTTAGACTATTTGGAGGAAAGCGGAGAACTTAGGGAAAACTCACTTGGACACGGGGAGAACATGGAAACTCCCCCCAGATTGGGATTTGAACCAGGAATCCCTAGTGCTGAGAGGAGAACATGCTAATCACTAAGCCACCATGCCCCCTTTCTGAACTTCCATCCATCCATTATCTTTTGCTTTATCCTCTATTAGGGTCGTGGTGGGGTTCCCCATGCCCATCCAGGGGAGAACATTTCGGGCGCTGAGAAGATCAACTCAGGACAAAGCGCCAATCCATCGCTGGGCACACACTCACTCACACATACACACTCTATATGGGGCAATTTGGAGAATTTAATTGACCTTGATTCATGTTTTTGGACTGTGGGAGGAAACCGGAGAACCCGGAGGAAACCCACGCGAACACGGAGAGAACATGGAAACTCCACCCAGATGACTACCCAAAAAACACTTAGGCATTGGGCGGAGCTTAGGTTCCCCAATTTAAGAATCAAAATCAGGATCTAATTACATTAAATAGGGGCAATATATTAATTAATTCATTCATTATCTTTCCCTTAATCCTCTACTAAGGTCGTTGGGGGGTTCCCCATGCCCATCCAGGGGAGAATGTTTTGGGCATGGGTAGATACACCCAGGACAGGACGCCAATCTATTGCTGGGCACACAGACACAAACACACACACACATACACACTATATAGGGGCAATTTAGATGGGGCAATTTAATCATTCATTCTTTCATTATTTTAATGCTAAATCCTCTACTAGGGTTGCGAGGGCAGGGGGGTTCCCCATGTCCATTCAGAGGAGAACATTTCGGGCGCTGGGCAGATACACCCAGGACAGGACGCCAATACATCACTGGGCACACACTCACTCACACACACACACACACACAATTTAAACCAGCCAATTCACCTTGAACCTATGTTTTTGGACTGTGGGAGGAAACTGTAGAATCCGGAGGAAACCCACACGTACATGGGGAGAACATGGAAACTCCACCCAGATCGGGATTCGAACCTGGATCTCCGGTTCGAACACACACACACACACACACACACACACACACACACACACACACACACACACACACACACTTTCAGGTTCTTTTCACACTCATTGTGAATGTTTTGTCAGGATTGCGTCTCTCCTGACTTGTTCTGCTGCTCTGTCCTGCTTTAGGAGGCCACCTTAATCCTGCTGTGACCCTCAGCCTTTGTTTTCTGGGCAGGTTCTGCTGGAGTCGGCTTCCGTTCTACGTCTTCTCCCAGATTTTCGGAGCGTTCCTGGCTGCGGCCACTGTTGCCCTACAGTACTTTGGTGAGATTCAAGAGCAGGGTAACTTTAAAAAACAAGTGCTTTATATTTAAATGACTTTTTGTGTCTGGTTTTGTCTTCAGATTCCATATTCCATTACAGTGGGGGGGTACTTACAGTCGGAGGTGCCACTGGCACTGCGGGAATATTTTCCACATACCCTGCAGAATATCTCAGTGTTTGGGGAGGGGTGGTGGACCAGGTGAGTTTTCTGAACTTCCATCTATCCATGCATTATCTTCCGCTTCCATCTCTATCCTCTATTAGGGTGGTGGGGGGGTTCCGCATGCCCATTCAGGAGAGAACGTTTCAGGCGCTGGGCAGATACACCCAGGACAGGGTGCCAATCTATCGCTGGACACACACTCACACAAACACACTCTATATGGGGCAATTTGGAGAATTCAGTTGACACGGGGAGAACATGGAAACTCCACCCAGATTGGGATTCGAACCGGGAATCCCTAGCACTGAGGAAAACGTGGTAACCACTAAGCCACCGTGCCACCCCATCATCCATTAATTATTATTCATTTATTCATTCATTATCTTCCGCTTTATCCTATATTAGGGTCGTGGGGGGTGGTTTCCCATGACCATCCAGGGGTGAACATTTCGGGCGCTGAGCAGAGCCACACTCTATATGGGGCATTTTGGAGAATTCAATTGACTTGATCCATGTTTTTGGACTGTGGGTGGAAACTGAAGAACCCGGAGAAAACCCACACGGACACGGGGAGAACATGGAAACTCTACCCAGATTGGGATTCAAACCGGGAATCCCTAGTGCTGAGAGGAGAACATGCTAACCCCTAAGCCACTGTGCTGCCCCATCATCCATTCATTCATTCATTATCTCCTGCTTCATCCTCTATTAGGGTCACGGTGGGGTTCCCTATGCCCATCCAGTAGAGAATCCAGGGGAAAACACTTTGGGCGCTGGGCAGATACCCAGGACAGGGCGCCAATCTATCACTGGGTACACACTCACTCACACAGACACACTCTATATGGGGCAATTTGAAGAATTCAATTGACCTTGATCCATGTTTTTAAACTGTGGGAAGAAACCGGAGAACCCGGAGGAAACCCACGTGGACACGGGGAGAACATGGAAACTCCACCCAGATTGGGATTCGAACCGGGAATCCCTAGTGCTGAGAGGAGAACATGCTAACCACTAAGCCATTGTGCCCCCCCAAACAGAACATAAACATTAATAAAAGCAAATGCATTTTGAGTTTGACAAAAAAAATATCCCCCCCCACTCTAAATAAAGTGGAACATTTTAGTTCTTTTTGAGCTTCACTCGTCTTGTCAGTCAAATAAAGTGTAAAAACACAAACAGGAACTCTCTAATATACATGACTCTCGAGGCAGTGCTTCGGATTTAGGCACGGAGGCGGGGGCACGTACGGTTTTGGGAACAGCAAAAGAGATGGGGGGGTGGGGGGGGCAGACCGTTCGCTTTCAGAACGATAGAGATCGTGATTCAGAATGAATCACATTGTGTGTGAATGTGTGCGCACGTTCCAATACTGTGCTGTAAAAAAAATACGTGATAAACGCCTTTTTTCTTAAACCTCCATCGTGATCGACCTGACACCCACCGGTCGATCGCGATCGACGTATTGAGCACAATTTAGATTCAATTTACCTTGAATCCATGTTTTCGGACTGTGGGAGGAAACCCATGCCGAGAGGAGAATGTACTAACCACTAAGCCACCATGCAACCCCATCATCCATTAATTATTCATTTATCCACCCATTATCTTCTGCTTTATCCTCTACTAGGGTCGCGGGGGGGGGGGGTGTTCCTCATGCCCATCCAGAGAAGATTCAGTTTTAGGCGCTGGGCAGATACACCCAGGACAGGGTACACACTCACTCACACAGACACACTCTACATGGGGCAATTTGGAGAACTTCATTGACTTGATCCATGTTTTTGGACTGTGGGAGGAAACCGGAGAACCCGGAGGAAACCCACGCGGACACGGGGAGAACATGGAAACTCCACCCAGATGGGGATTCGAACCGGGAATCCCTAGTGCTGAGAGGAGAACATGCTAAATACTTAACCACCGTGCTGCCCCATCATCCATTAATTATTAATTTATATAAATACATCATTAATTACAAATAATTGACCTCCTCTGATGCTCCTCAGGTGATTGGCACAGCAGCTCTTCTGGTGTGTGTCCTTGCTCTCGGTGATCGCCGCAACACGTCTGCCCCTCCTGGTCTGGAGCCGTTGCTGGTGGGAGCGGTGGTCATGGTGATTGGGGTCTCCATGGGCTCGAACAGCGGCTATGCCATCAACCCGGCACGGGACCTTGGCCCTCGGATCTTTACCTTTATCGCCGGGTGGGGGGATGAGGTGTTCAGGTTTGACACACACACACACACACACACACACACACACACACACACACACACACACACACACACACAGACCTCATTCCTTATAGACGTACTCATAAATACCCTCTCTCTATGGCCTGTCTTTGGAAACAAACCCCACCCTTTACACCTGAGGTTCGTTTGTCGTGGCCTAGCTAGCTGGGATGAGGACATCACGTCCTCAGGTCGTAGGTTTTGGGTCAGAGTTGCCTTTTCTTAGTGCAGCTGGTAATACTACTACCATAACCGTACTATGCCCATAACCCATTCATTCATTCATTATTTACCGCTTTATCCTCTATTAGGGTCGCGGCGGGGTTCCCCATGCCCATCTGGGGAGAACGTCCCGGGCGCTGGGCAGATAGACCCAGGACAGGGTGCCAATCCATCGCTGGGCACACACTCACTCACACAGACACACTCTATATGGGGCAATTTTTGAGAATTCAATTGACTTGATCCATGTTTTTGGACTGTGGGAGGAAACCAAAGAACCCGGAGGAAACCCATGCAGTTACTGGGAGAACATGGAAACTCCACCCAGATGGGGATTCGAACCGGGAATCCCTAGGGCTGAGAGGAGAACATGCTAACCCCTAAGCCACCGTGCCGCCGCCCATAACCCAGTGATTCTCTATTATTTTCTGTTAAGCCCCTCCCTAGGAATAAGAAAACATGTTACACCCCCCCCCCCCACACACGCACACGCACACGTGCACACTCACCCCCCCCCCCCGTACATGACAAAATGGGATGAAAAAGTATTTTTACACGCCCACTGTAGTATGATTTGTTTATAAATTTGTTCTAAGTTCACCTCTATTATAACAGTGTCTCCTTATTTACAATAAAGAAAACAAAAAATAAAGAAATATAGATCAACTTAGAACAGAATCATTTTATTAACTATATTTTTTAGTTTGTAACAGAAACGAATGAAATCCTTATTTAAACTAGAAACGTTTTTAAACTGACTGGCATTTGATACTCATTCATTCATTCATTATCTCCCGCTTTATCCTCTATTAGGGTCGCGGTGGGGTTCCCCATGCCCATTCAGGGGAGAGCGTCTTGGGCACTGGGCAGATACACCCAGGACAGGGCGCCAATCTATCACTGGGCACACACTCACTCACACAGACACACTCTATATGGGGCTCTAACATGACTTGAGCCATGTTTTTGGACTGTGGGAGGAAATCAGAGAACCCGGAGGAAACCCACGCAGACACGGGGAGAACATGGAAACTCCACCCAGATGGGGATTCGAACCCGCAATCCCTAGCGCTGAGAGGCGATCGTGCTAACCACTAAGCCACCGTGCCGCCTACTGAAAAATGAAATGAAATAAAATTAATAAATAATAATGAATTCAAATTCATCAGCAACATTCATTCAGGAGCTCAATATAGTGATACTTAAACCTACAAAACTAAAATTAATACATCAATTTTTTTTTTTTATCAAAATGAGGAGGTCAGATCTAATGTCTCCAACGCGTCCGTTCTGCAGCGCTCAGCTTTTCTGGAGCAGCTTTCATAAAGCGGGATGATTGCTGGCTCTACGCGTCACGTTTACGATTAATAACTCAAGCGGTTATCAGCGTGATCGGAGTGTAATGTCTTTAAGTGACGCCTTCATCTATTTGGCTTCACGCTGTCCACTGCCAACATTTTAAGACACAGAAGACACGCTGGTCTTTCTTCGTCTCCCACCTTCGTTACAGTGAAGTTACAGTTCCAGTGAAGCCAAGCGCTACATTCACTTCGTCATATTTCCTCATTTTAGTTTTCGGTTGTCTTTTGTTGGTCTCGTTATCTTCGTCTCTCTCCTTCATCTCTGTTAAATATTTGTCCATGTTGTCTCTTGAGGGTTTGTTCAGTACACTTACAGTGGGGAGAACAAGTATTTGATACACTGCTGATTTTTCAGGTTTTCCCACTTGCAAAGCATGTA
Organism: Corydoras maculifer; assembly: GCA_019802435.1. NCBI lineage: Eukaryota > Metazoa > Chordata > Actinopteri > Siluriformes > Callichthyidae > Corydoras > Corydoras maculifer. The sequence continues at coordinate 83,783 of JAFMOD010000107.1, read as the reverse complement.
AAAGACTGTAATTTTTATCATAGGTACTCTTCAACTGTGAGTGATGGAATCTAAAACAAAAATCCAAAAAAATACATTGTATGATTTTTAAATAATTAATTTCCATTTTATTGCGTGAAATAAGTATTAAGTATAAGAAATAAGTATATCACTTGGTCTGTGATATCTTGTTATGTGCCCCCCCCCGGCACCCCACTATTTGAGAAGGACTGCCATAACCTAACCATAACCATACCCTAACCTGATGTTCATCTCATTATCTTCAGCCTAATCCTCTAATGGGGTTCATAGGGGGTTTATTATGTTTTGTGCATGGGCAGACACACACACACACACACACACACACACACACACACACACACACACTATATTGGACGATATAGATGATATAGACGAAAGACGATATGGGGCAATTTATTCATTATCTTCTGCTTTATCCTCTACTAGTGTCGTAGTAGGTTCCAATCCATCACTGGGCACACACTTACTAACACAGACACACACCATATGGGGCAATTTAGAGTATTTCATTTACAGTTTCAATACACCCAGGACAGGGTGCCCAGTAAAGGACTGACATCCCATCCTGGGTGTATCTGCCCAGCACCCGAAACCCTGGATGGGCATGGGGAACCCCCCCCCCCCCCCACGTAACACTAGTAGAGGATAATGCGGAAGATAATGGATGGATGGATAGGACTCTGAGGTTCTACTAACTACGTCATGGATCAAGAAATCAGAACCCTCATCAGCAATAATATGCATAATGTTTGTATTTTATTTTTTGTGGCAGGGCTGGAGGTGGATGGTGGTGGATCCCTGTGGTAGCCACATGTGTAGGCGGCCTGCTTGGTTCGCTGGTTTACGAGCTGCTGATCGGCATTCACTTTCCGGAACCCGAGCAAACAGAGACACCTGACAAGCCAGCGGACTCGGACCTGGAAATGGCGCAGTCCGGTAAAATCAATGACATCACCAAAGTGCAGCAGGAGCAGCTCATGTGAGATTTCCTTAAACTTCCTAAAAAAATGGAAAATAAATGGAAAACGTGGTGGACCTGCCGGTGGGTGCATAAGCATTATGGTTTTCATAGCACAGATGATTAAAAAACTGCAGCTCGAAGTTGATATGAAGCTCAAATTCTCAAACTTTCTATAAAAAATGGTAAATAAAATGACAAAAGTACAGCATTTTGCGGCACGGTGGCTTAGTGGTTAGCACGTTCGCCTCTCAGCGCTAGGGATTCCCGGTTCGAATCCCCATCTGGGTGGAGTTTCCATGTTCTCCCCGTGTCTGCGTGGGTTTCCTCCGGGTTCTCTGGTTTCCTCCCACAGTCCAAAAACATGGATCAAGCCAATTGAATTCTCAAAATTGCCCCGTTTAGAGTGTGTCTGTGTGAGTGAGTGTGTGCCCCGTCCTGGGTGTATCTGCCCAGCGCCCGAGATGTTCTCCCCTGGATGGGTATGGGGAACCCCACCGCGACCCTAATAGAGGATAAAGCGGGAGATAATGAATGAATGAATGAATGAAAGTACAGCATTTTCCGATTTGTTCACTGAACAACTTCATTGTATCTTGTTAATATAGTATAAACGAATATATAACATCCATCTATCAATCCATTAGCTTTGTCCTCTATTAGGGTCGTGGGGGAAGTGGGTTCCGGCGCTAGGCAGATACACCCAGGACAGGGCGCCAATCTATCAAACACACTCTATATGGGGCGATTTGAAGAACTCAATTGACTTGATCCATGTTTTTGGACTGTGGAAGGAAACCGGAGAACCTGGTGGAAACCCACATGGACATGGGGAGAACATGGAAACTCCACCAGATTGGGATTTGAACCGGGAATCCCAACGCTGAGAGGAGAACGTGCTAACCACTAATCCACCGTGCCGCCCTGTTAACAATATTTGAAGTTCAGGATAAGACCATGGACGTTCATTCATTCAATATCTTTTGCCTATTCCTCTACTAGAGGTTTAGGTGGTGGTGGTGGTGGTGGTGGGGTGGTGTTCCCATGCCCATCCAGGGGAGAACGTTTCGGGCGTTGGGCAGATACACCCAGGACAGGGCACCAATCTATCGCACACACTCACTCACCAAGACACACATAAACACACTCTATATGGGGCAATTTGGAGCATTCAATTTACCTTAAATCCATGTAGCTTAGTAGGCAGGGCATTGAGCTATCAATCTGAAGGTTGTGGGTTCAAATCCAAGGTCTACTGATGTTACCAGTGTGTGTTCTTGAGCAAGACCCTTAACGCTTATTGCTCCAGGGATGCTGTATCAACCCTGCTCTCGATTTGTAAGGTCGCTTTGGATAAAAGTTTTTGTGTGGATTAATGTAATGTAATCCCAATTGCCCCCCCAGGCGCTGTATACAAGGCTCACTTCACTCAGTGTGTGTATATGTGTGCGTCACTGCATGGATGGGTTAAATGTGGAGGACTATAATTCCTAATAATCAATATAATAAACAATAAAATAATATAATTTTAAGTATGGCGGCACGGTGGCTTAGTGGTTAGCATGTTCTCCTCTCAGCGCTAGGGATTCCCGGTTCGAATCCCCATCTGGGTGGAGTTTCCATGTTCTCCCCGTGTCTGCGTGGGTTTCCTCCGGGTTCTCCGGTTTCCTCCCACAGACCAAAAACATGGATCAAGTTAATTGAATTCTCAAAATTGCCCCGTTTAGAGTGTGTCTGTGTGAGTGAGTGTGTGCCCAGCGATGGATTGGCGCCCTGTCCTGGGTCTATCTGCCCAGCGCCCGAGACGTTCTCCCCTGGATGGGCATGGGGAACCCCACCGCGACCCTAATAGAGGATAAGCGGGAGATAATGAATGAATGAATGAATGAATGAATGAATTTTAAGTATGCTTGGGCAAGCCACCTAAACACGAAACATGGGCATGGTAGCTGGGAGGTTAGGGTGTTGGGCTATCAAGACCCTTAACCCTTTTTGCTCAGGGAGCTGTATCAACCCTGCCCAACTCACTCAGTGTGTGTATATGTGTGTTTCACTGCATGGATGGGTTAAATGTGGAGGACTAATTCATCGGTGTGTGCCAAAAATCACCTTTAACAATGTAATGAGATTGCCGTCTGCGATTGTAGAATTAAGTACCTAAATAAATGTTAAAATGAGGACAATGTGGTGGACCGATGACTGACTTTATTCTATTGAATACTTTATTAGATTGGGTTTAATAGTAATGATAATAGAATGGGGCGGCACGGTGGCTTAGTGTTTAGCATGTTCTCCTCTCAGCACTAGGGATTCCCGGATAAATCCCAATCTGGGTGGAGTTACCATGTTCTCCCTGTGTCCGCGTGGGTTTCCTTCGGGTTCTCCGGTTTCCTCCCAGTCCAAAAACATGGATTAAGTCAATTGAGTTCTCTAAATTGCCCCATATAGAGTGTGTCTGTGTGAGTGAGTGTGTGTCCAGTGATAGATTGGCATCCTGTCCTGGGTGTATCTGCCCAGCGCCCGAAACGTTCTCCTCTGGATGGGCATAGGGAAACCCCCCCCCGCAACCCTAATAGAGGATAAAGCAGAAGATAATGGATGGATGGATAACAGAATGGGTCTTAGTGGTTAGCATGTTCTCCTCTTAGCGCTAGGGATTCCCGGTTTGAATCTCAATCTGGGTGGAGTTTCCATGTTCTCCCTGTGTCTGTGTGGGTTTCCTCCGGGTTCCTCCCACAGTCCAAAAACATGGATCAAGGTCAAATTGCCCCATATAGAGTGTGTCTGTGTGAGAGAGTGTGTGCCCAGTGATAGATTGGTGCCCTGTCCAGGGTGTATCTGCCCAGCGCCCGAAACGTTCTCCGCTGGATGGGCATGGGGAACCCCCCCCCCCCGACCCTAATAGAGGATAAAGCAGAAGATAATGGATGGATTGATAATAGAATGGGACTTAGTGGTTAGCATGTTCTCCTTTCAGCGCTAATCTCAATCTGGGTGGAGTTTCCATGTTCTCCCTGTGTCTGCGTGGGTTTCCTCCGGATTCTCCGGTTTCCTCCCACAGTCCAAAAACATGGATCAAGTCAATTGAATCCTCCAAATTGCCCCATATAGAGTGTGTCTGTGTGAGTGAGTGTGTGCCCAGCGATGCATTGGCATCCTGTCCTGGGTGTATCTGCCCAGCGCCCGAGACGTTCTTCCCTGGATGGGCATGGGGAACCCCCCTGTGACCCTAATAGAGGATAAAGTGGAAGATAATGGATGGATGGATGGATAATAGAACGGTTTCCTCGGCTGGATTCATCTGCACACAGCTCAACCTCCTAACCTCCTGCACGTGAAGCTTAAAGAGTGAGACGGTCGTAACAACTTGCCACTTTATTGAGAAACAATAATATAGAATTAGCACAAAGTGTATGGCAGTGAAGCAGGCAGATGCGAGTTCACCACTGATGATGACGATGACGATGATGAGATAACTTCACCTTTATGTGACTGAAGACACATTCACACACGTCTCACACGAACACGACATTATCCATTAGGCATTTTCATCGGAAACGTGGCGTTTAACGAGCACAGACACTTGATAGAAAAGACTACCGATAAAGGAACCGTGTACTGGTGTGTAATAAAACCCCTCGGCGATCCGTTACACGTCATTTTCTTGACAAGAGATAAAAAATACAACCCGCCTCCTCAGCCGGAACGGATATTTTCGTGTAATGGATAATCGGCTAAGAGAAGGAGGGGGAAAAAAAGAAAAACAAAATAAAAAAAAAAGAAAGGAAACGGTACGAATACAAAACTGAACCTGTTCACATTTCCTAAACATTACGACCAGAGCGAGCTTTAAACGTGCTGCGTGTCCCCACGGCGTGCGGCGGGAGAAAGTCAGCCCGACGCCGTTAATCTCTTCGAACCGTATCGTTTCAGCCTCGTCGCCGGCCGCGGGTTGAGTCTGTGTCTCGTTCCGTGGTGGCGCTCGTTCCACGGTTAGCTAAGGACTCACTATCGATAAGGATCCGTATAAATAAATATCAATAATATAATGCTGATACAATATCATTACTAAAACTCAGTGTGTTTTTTTTTACAAACGGGGAAAAAAAAGCTTCACTAGCACCCTTGTTTTGCTTTCGATGCTCCGGCGCCGGTGGGAATCCGAGCTCCGCCGCTGACAGGACGAGCTGCCGGTGAACATCCCTGTGGTTCATTTCGCCGTCCGGCCTTCGTCTCAGTGGTACTGCTTTAGTGAAATAGGGCTTGGATTCTAACTCATTTCTATTCTGCATAACAAGATTTGGCCACAGACATCGAACGCAGGTCATCAAAAGTGCACATGTATTACGACTGAGGGGCGTTTCTGTACTTGCAGTACTGCGATCTGCCCCTCGAAGCCTTTCTGCAGTAACAACGGATAGGGGATCGGCTTTAAAGTGTCAGATTGAGACCGTGTAGTGTAGTTCTTTTTGTTTGTACTACTGCCTGCAGCTTTGTGACGGGCTATGGGCCATTCGGAGCTGTAACTCGATCTACTTTCAGTCATTTAAAGTGGAATTAGTGTTTTTGGTGCCCAACAGCATCACAACATGAGCAATTTCGTCACCAGGATGTCAGGCCCCATCTAAAAATCCATGCTTTTTAAATATATAAAGGAAAGCAAAAATGTTGGGTAGAAACTTCCACTAAATCCTCTAGTGGGGTTGCGGAGGGCAGTGGGGTGTGTTCCCCATGCCCATCCAGGGGAGAACGTTTCGGGCGCTGGGTGGATACACCCAGGAATGGGCGCCAATCTCCCTGGGCATACACTCTCACTAAATGGGGCAATCTAGAGCATTCAATTCACCTTGAATTCATGTTTTTGGACTGTAGGAGGAAACCAAAAGACCCGGAGAAAACCCACACAGACTAGGGGAGAACATAGAAATCCACCCAGATCCACCCTGAGCGCTGAGGCGAATGCACAAACCGATATGCCACCGTGATACGAAACTGACAACAACGGTTTACAATATAGTTAGAGGGGCAATTTAGGATCCAATATGCCGAATTGGGATGTGGGTGTAAAACTATGCAGGCATGTAGAGAACTATATATATATATGTATATATATATATATATATATATATACACACACACATATGCATACATATATGTATTTATCTGCATATATATACACATATACATATATATATATACATATATATACACACAAACACACATTATATGTGTATATATATATTAATTCTTTCATTATCCCATGCCCATCCAGGGGAGAACGTCTAGGGCGCTGGGCAGATAGACCCAGGACGGGATGCCAATCTATCGCTGGGCACACACTCTCTCACACAGACACACTCTATATGGGGCAATTTGGAGAACTCAATTGACTTGATCCATGTTTTTGGACTGTGGGAGGAAACCGGAGAACCCGGAGGAAACCCACGCTGACATGGGGAATATTCAGAGGTTAGCATTCTATGTGTGTTGATTGCATGTTCTCCCCATGCCTGTGTGCATTTCCTCCCAGTTCCATTGAAGACGGGTCATTTAAAGCTAACGATCTGCCTCCCGGGGGTAAACATCTCGGTTCTGTCATGGCTTGCAGACCCGTGTTTCACTCGTGGCTCTGTGACTGGGATAAGCCGCTCAGTATGAGAAAGCTCGCTGACGGAATACGGACGAGAAACGCATGTAACTTCACTTTTGAGGTTTTTAGAAATGACTATATGATCGTAATAACACGTTAAAAGCTTTTGACAGGAAGTAGTGAGTAAGAGTGGGTGTGTGGACGCTTGTTCAGTCCGAGCGAGTCCTCGGATTAGGATCGTATGAGCCAGAGAGCTGTTCACCGTCCGGCAGCCCTCACACTATTCATCACACAACTTTGTCCGTCTTGTGTGCGCTGATGAACGCCATGCCGTGGGTGCGGAAGTGCGTGCTGAGGTCCGAGGCTTTGTCGAAGCGACGGCCACACACCCTGCAGCTCATGCTTGCCCCCTCCCCCTCCTCCTCGGGCTTTTCGGCGTCGTCAGGCTTGGCCGTGGGCACCGTGTGGCCGCTGTCCTGCTGGTCCTGTCGTAAGCGGTGCACGATGAAGCGGTGGCGGCTCAGCGAGGCGGCCGAGGCGAAACAGGCTCCGCACTGCAGGCACTGCAGTGATGACTCGCCGTCCCTGTGCCGCGGGATGTGCCGCTGAAACTCCGCCCGATCGCTCGTGCTGAAGCCGCACGGCGCACAGCGGCACACGCCCTCCTCCTCCTCCGCCTCGTCCTCCTTCTCACAGGACCGCGTCCGCTTGGTGGGGCTCAGCATCTCCTCTCCTCCCGCCTCCTGCGCCTCGGTGCCGCCGCTCCCGGAGGAGGCGCCGCCTTCGTAATCGACCTCCGAGGAGCTTCCTGCTCCGTCGCCGGGAGCCGAGCGCTTCCTCGTGTTCGGGGGATTCTGCAAAAAACATGTCTTTGATTTAGGGCTGCAAGTAAGGATTATTTTAATAATCGATTAATCGGTCGGCGGCACGGTGGTTAGCATTTTCTCCTCTCAGTGCTAGAGATTCCAGGTTTGAATCCCAATCTGGGTGGAGTTTCCATGTTCTCCATGGGATGTCTGCGTGGGTTTACTCAGGCTGGCTCAAGGTGAATTGAATTCTCCAAATTGCCCCATATAGAGTGTGTTTGTGTGCGTGTCTGTGTGAGTGAGTGTGTACCCAGTAATAGATTGGCGTCCTGTCCTGGGTGTATCTGCCCAGCGCCCGAAACATTCTCCCCTGGATGGGCATGGGGAACCCCCCCGCGACCCTAATAGAGGAAAAAGCGGAAGATAATGGATGGATGTATATATATATATATATATATTTTTTTTTTTGTATGAATGTATGTATTGGAAAAAGGAATAGTAAATCTGTATAAAACTATATTGTGAAAAAATATAAAAAATAAAAATTTAGAAATAAAGAAAAGAAAAGTAAATAACATTGCAAATAATTGATTACATGGGCGACACGGTGGCTTAGTGTTTAGCATGTTCTCCTCTCAGCTCTATGGATTCCCGGTTCAAATCCCCATCTGGGTGGAGTTTCCATGTTCTCCCCGTGTCTGCGTGGGTTTCCTCCGGGTTCTCCGGTTTCCTCCCACAGTCCAAAAACATGGATCAAGTCAATTTAATTCTCCAAATTGCCCCATATAGAGTGTGTCTGTGTGAGTGAGCGTGTGCCCAGCGATGGATTGGAACCCCTCCACGACCCTAATAGAGGATAAAGCGATGTTAACGATGTTAAAGTGACTGAAGCTTAGCACCAGGACATTCTCCCTGCGACCCTAGTACTGGTAAAAGCGGAAGATAATGGCTGGATGGATGGATGGATGATGAAGCGCTGCAGATGACGTAAGTGGTTACGACAATGCGAGTACCATGTAAATCGAGCGCCAAAACAAATCGATAATGAAATTCAATGCCAACCTTGTTAATAATCGATTTTAGTGATTCATTGTTACAGCCTTAGTTTACTCCAGTTCACATTCAGAAGGCTATGAATTTGGAATTGCGCCAAAATCCTTTGCCCTATGTATTTAACTTCGACACATTAACGATGATATGGCGGCACAGAGGCTGAGTGGTTAGCTTAGTCTCTCTTCTCGCAGCACTAGGGATTCCCGATTTGAATCCCCATCTGGGTGGAGTTTCCATGTTCTCCCCGTGTCTGTGTGGGTTTCCTCTGGGTTCTCCGGTTTCCTCCCACAGTCCAAAAACATGGATCAAGTCAATTGAGTTCTCCAATTTGCCCCATATAGAGTGTGTCTGTGTGAGTGATTGTATGCCCAGTGATAGATTGACGCCCTGTCCTGGGTGTATCTGCCCAGCGCCCGAAACGTTCTTCCCTGGATGGGCATGGGGAACCCCCCCCGCGACCCTAATAGAGGATAAAGTGATGTTAACGATGTTTAAGTGACTGAAGCTCAGCACACGAGCAGAAGATCCTCAAAAGCAGAAGTGTCGTGTCTGTAAACACGGCTCATCTTACCGGTCTCTCCGCAGCCTGTTTCGTTCTGATGCCGTGCCTAACTCGGATGTGCTTCTCCAGGATCAACCGGCTGCTGAACGTCCGTTTGCCCTCTGAACAGTACCTGGAAGGTAAGACGACAAACAACATGGGTGTCAGATGGGTTCCAGCGTTAACTATGCAAGTGGAAACCAAAACCTTAGTGTCCAGGACATTCAAGCTCTGAACACTCACTGGCAGTGGAAGACTCTTTTGACCCCCTCGTGAATGACCCGGACGTGGCGGCGCAGGCTGTTGGCCGAGCTGAACGAACGCTCGCACATCCGACATGGAAACTTCTTCATGGACTGCACAGAAAGGATGCTTGTAAAAAAGGATGCTCATGCCAGACATGGAATAATTATGGAGAACTAAGAAATACTCATTTAAGGATGCTTTCTAAAAAACGGGTAGTTCCGGTCCTTAAATCTGATTGGCTGAGAGGTTTGTGACTAATGGACTCTGTCGTGATTTAATTACAATAATACACAACCTTGAGTACCTGCTTGCTTTTATGAAATCACACTATAATAAAAAACAAGGTTTGAAGTGACTGCTGATCGCTGATTGACAGGTTTCCGGTTTCTCAAAAAGGCAAAAAATGCCATCTAGTGGCCAAATCACAGAACACAGCTTATAAAAATATTGGGAAATAAAGTATTATATATGACGCATTAAGAGGTGAGCTCTAAGAGGTGCGCGTTATTGGCAATAATGTCATGTCTGGACAAACAGCTCGGCCAATCAGATTTAAGAACTGAAACTTCTCGTTTTATAAAATACTTTATTTTAAATCATAAAATACAGATACAGCGAGCCAAATCCCGACAAGCATTGATTACTTTTTTTTAAAATGAATGTAATTTGACCACTAGATGGCAGTTTTTGATTGTCAGAGAAACCGGGATTCTGTTACTCAGTGACACATTTACGAACCAAACCTTGTTTTTATAATATATTGTGTTTGTAAGCGTTTTCTAAAAGCAATAAGACACTTGAGGTTGTGTATTATTGTTAATAAATCACATGACAGTGGTGTAACTAAGTACAAATTTAGCACGGGTGGGTTTTGTGGGGGGTGTTTGGGGTCAGATTTTTTTTTTCATTTTGTCGAGCACTTTCATGATATGCCTGAAACCAGGGTCCCCCACTGCAGCATATGGAGCATATTGTAAGCATATTGTTTTTTTTTTACTTTTTACATTAAAATACCCCCTGGTTGTTTCTGTGCTTATTTTTAACACACTAGGCGTGTAACAGTACACATAATCCATGGTTGAGTACAAATTCAGCACAGGGGAAGGGTGTTTTGGGTCTGATTTATTTCTTTATTGAGCACTTTAATAAGTAAAATCAGGGTCCCCCACTACAGTATATGGAGCATATTGTGAAAAAAAAAATGGACTTTTTAATCTAATTTAGTTATGAGCTTACATTGAATTACATTCAATTAAAATAGGCACCGGTTGTCCCTTTGCTTACTTTTAACACACTAGGGGTATAACAGTACTGTACAGACGAAATTCATGGTTGAGTACAAATTAAGCATGGGGGAGGGTGTTTGGGGTGTTTTTTTTTTTTTTGTCGAGCACATTAATAAGTCAGGGTCCTCCACTGCAGCATATGGAGCATACTGTAAAAACAATATAGATATTTTTTATTTAATGGATATTTAGATTGAAGTTATGAGTAGCCTCACATTAAAAATGTGCACCAGTTGTTCCTGTTTATATGTTGTATATATGTACAATATATATATATATATATATATATATATATATATATATATATATATATATTCATTCAACACACTAGGGGTGTAACGGTACACAAAATTCATGGTCGAATACAAATTAAGCATGGGGGAAAGGTGTTTAGGGTCAGATTTATTATTTTTTTGTTGAGAACTTTAATAAATGAAACCAGGGTCCTCCACTACAGCATATGGCATAAAAACTATATGTATTTATTAAAGTTATGAGTTTTTAACACACTTGGGGGGTAACGGTACACAAAATTCTTGGTTCAGTACATATTCAGCATGGGGGGAGGAGGGTGTTTGGAGTCCAATTTTTTTTTTTTTTTTTTTTTGGTCGAGCACTTTAATAAATGAAACCAGGGTCCCCCACTACAGCATATGGAGCATATTGTAAAGAACTATATGGATTTTTGATTTATTTAATGAAGTTATGAGTAGCCTTACATTAAAATGTGCCCCAGTTGTACCTGTACTTATTTTCAACACACTAGGGGTGTAACGGCACACAAAAATCATGGTTGAGTACAAATTCAGCATGGGGAGGGTGTTTCGGGTCCGTTTTTTTTTCTTTTTTTCATTTTGTCAAGCACTTTCATGATATACCTGAAACCAGGGTCCCCCACTGCAGCATATGGAGCTTATTGTAAAAACAATGTGGATTTTTTTTTTTTTTTTACATTAAAATACACCCCGGTTGTTCCTGTGCTTATTTGTAACACACACACATTTTAACAGTACACAAAATCCATGGTTGAGTATAAATTCAGCACAGGGAAAGGGTGTTTTGGGTCTGATTTATTTCTTTATTGAGCACTTTAATAAGTGAAATCAGGGTCCCCCACTATAGTGTGCCTTAAATCAGGGTCCCCCACTATAGTGTGCCTAAAACCAGGGTCCCCTACTACAGCATATGGAGCAAACAGTAAAAACAATCTGGATTTTTTTTTTATTTAATGGAGATTTGAAATAAAGTCATGAGTTGCCTTACATTAAAATGAGCCCCGGTTCTTCCTGTACTTATTTTCAACACATTTTAACACAATTTACACAAAATTCATGGTGGAGAACAAATTTAGCGCAGGGGGAGTTGGGAGGGGGGTGTTTTGGGTCTGATTTATTTATTTTTTTGCCTGAAACCAGGGCCCCTCACTATTGGAGCATATTGCCATGGATTTTTTTTAATTAAAAGAGATTTAAAATGAAGTCATATGTAGCCTTACATTAAAGGTTTGGGCGTTCTTCTGTACAGAAGGCATGCACTTATTTCCACTTAGAAAATCAATAAAACGTGGAATTTGACCAGCGGCGCCCCCGCTGGTACACACATGACTGTATATTAACAGAACACACTCTTATCGTGACCCAGCTCATGTTCTCATGCATTCCTTTCTCTCTGTGCTTGACGCACTTACCGTGCCGTGCTCATTCTTCATGTGGTTGATGTAATCCTCTCTGTCAGGGAAGCGAGTCTTACATTCCCTGCACCTCCACTCCATGCTGTTCCCACTCTCGGGAGAGCTGGGTTGCTCCTCCTCTTCGTTCTCCTCCTCTTCCTCCTCCTCCTCATGTTCTCTCTCCTCTCCTTCCTCCTCTTTTTCCTCCTCCTCCCGGTCATGCTGCTCATCCTTACTCGAGGTGGAGTTGGCGTTGGAGGACGAGGACAGCGAGGACGGGGTGGTGGACGCGGCCTCTGCTTTACTGGCCAGTCCTCTGTGAGCGGTCTGAAGAGAAGCCGAGTGAAGTTAGAGGGCAGAAGGAGGTCTGAGTTCCAAGAAGACAGCTTATATTGTCTGTACTTGGGACAGAGCTTTGCAACAGGAAACACTGATGTGACCCGGCAATGGCTCAACCAAGACTTTACTTTATGCCTTTGTTGACACCACGTTCTTTTGGAGAACAAGCAAAGAACGGGCAACACAAAAAGGCAAGATTGAAACAAGACTAATGACAAAAAATCTAATGCACTGTTCATAAAACATCCATCCATCCATTATCTTCCACTTTATCCTCTACTAGGGTTGGGGGGGGGTTCCCCCATGCCCATCGGGAGGAGAACGCTTCAGGCACTGGGCAGATACACCCAGGACAGGGCGCCAATATATCACTGTGCACACACTCACTCTCACAGACACACACACTCTATATGGGGCAATTTTGAGATTTTAATTGACCTTGATCCAAGTTTTTGGACTGTGGGAGGAAACCGAAGAACCCGGAGGAAACCCGCGCGGACACGGGAGAACATGGAAACTCCGCCCAGATTGGGATTCGAACCGGGAATCCCTAGTGCTGAGAGGAGAACATGCCAACCACTAAGCCACCGTGCCGCCCAGATTAAGTACCCATCCATCCATTATTTTCCGCTTTATCCTCTATTAGGGTCGTGGGGGGGTTCCCCATACCCATCCAGAAGAGAACGTTTCGGGCGCTGGGCAGATACACGCAGGACAGGGCGCCAATCTATCACAGGGCACACACTTACTCACAGAGACACAGTCTATATGGGGCAATTTCATTCATTCATTATCTCCTGCTTTATCCTCTATTAGGGTCGTTGTGCGGTTCCCCATGCCCATCCAGGGGAGAACGTTTCGGGCGCTGGGCAGATAGACCCAGGACAGGGCGCCAATATATCACTGTGCACACACTCACTCTCACAGACACACACACTCTATATGGGGCAATTTGGAGAATTTCATTGACCTTGATCCAAGTTTTTTTTTCAAGTAAATAAAATTAAAAAAAAATTCTTGATCAGAAGTTGGAATACTTGTAAGTCGCTATAAATAAATGACCTCATGTCATATATACGCTTAAACTGGGTTGTGGGTGGGTTGGTGACAGAAGTTTAGAACAAGAATACTAACCTTGATGTGTTCCATCATAGAACCCTTCTGAGCGTATAACTTGGTGCAGTCTGGACATTTGAAAACATGCACTTTCTGCTTGGCCAGGTGAGTGTCGAAATGCATATACAACAAAGGCTTTTGGGTAAAGACTGTGTCGCACATCACACACTTGTAAATCATCCTACGAAGAAAAAAAAAAACATACAAACTTTGAGTGTGAGTTCTGTGTGGCTGCACTATACGAATAACAAACAATAAAAAGAATCAAACACAGCGAGCAACGTGTGGGAAACCTAACACTGATACTGGTTAAAAGGGGTGCTGAAAAGAATCGATTCTTTAAAGAATCGCAATACATAGTATTGTGATATACATGTGAAGCGCTCATCTCTGAGCTCATCTCATCATTCGATATGATCCCAGTAGGCCGGTCCTTAATTCTGATTGGCTGAGCTGTAACATTATTGGCAATAACACATATCTCTGAGCACTTCACATTCAAATCAATACGCCAGATTATTTATAAAAATACTGGAAGCAGAGTTTGGTGAGGAGGTGTATCATTCAATATGAAACAGGTAGTTCCGGTCCTTAATTCTGATTGGCTGACCTGTGACATTATTGCCAATAACGCACATATCTGAGCACTTCACATTCAAATCAATATGCCAGATTCTTTATAAAAATATTGGAGAGTTTAGTGAGGAGCTGTATCATTTAATATGATCCCAGTAGGCCGGTCCTTAATTCTGATTGGCTGAGCTGTGACATTATTGCCAATAACGCACATCTTCAGATTCATATTAATGAGCCAAGTTCTTTTTTTTTTTAAATATTGGAAGCAGAAAACCATAGTGAATCATCTCTGAATCATACTGCATCCTTACTTGACTGAACCAAGTTGCTGCAGTGACGTTATCACGAAAATCAGCTAATAAAAAACAGTAAACACTTCAAACCAAACAGTTCTAGCTCTCCAGCAAAGAAACGTGAAATAATAAGTTTAATTTATATAGCGTCTTTTAAGAACCCAAGGACGCTTTACAATCATATACAATAAATAGGGTGAGGAATATAAAAAAAGTTTTTAGTTGGGACTTAAATGAAAACAAATGGCGAAGAGTTTGCGGTAAAGAATTTTACATGGTTGGAGCAGCGACACTGAACGATCTGCCACCTATCGACTTTCATTTAAATGAAGTGACTGTCAGAAGGCCAGTGCCAGTAGACCGGAGAGTGCGAGAGAGGACATGTAAATGTTCCCTGAGGTAGGATGGGGCAAGTCCATGCAATATTTAAAAGGGAAGCAAAAGAATCTTATATGTAATACGGGAAGAGACCAGCAACCAGTGAAGTTCTTTCAGAACAGGTGTGATCTGGGCAGTGCGTTTTGTACAAGTGAGGGCCCTACCATGTGAAAACGTGGTAAAACAATCTTTTCAAATATAAACCATTAATGGAAATCTACAGATCAATATAAACAAAGCCATTTCCCCATAAGCACTAAACTGGTATCCCGTTGCTTAGCAACCAATGTTTACTTTAAAAATCGGACTAGATTACGTAGCGGAAGACAAGTTTATTAATAATTTAGTTGCAAATAAACAATTATTATTATTTTTTTTAAATGTTTAAAAATTTTATTTAAGCAATAAAGTATGAGAGGGTGTGCGTTATTGTGAAAAAAATCATGGGAAAGAGGTGTTGTTAGGACCGACACATAGTGGAGTACAGTTTCACCTCTTTGCCGTGATTTATTCACAATAATACACAATCTCAAGCGTCTTATTGCTTTTATAAAATTATTTAATACAAACACACTATAATAAAAGAAAAACTAAGTTTGATTTATAAATGTGTTTATTGAAAGCAAAATCAATAAACTGGTCTTCCTATAAACCGGAATCTAGTCCGGTTTATAGTGAACACTGAACGCTGAGTAACAGGATTTCGTTTTTTATAGCAATCAAACACTTTGTGTGGCCAAATTACAGAACACATATTCTAAAGTAATGTATTGTATTGCATAATGTATACTGTATTGTGTGTTATTGTCAGTATTGTCACGGCTGGACAAACGGCTCAGCCAATCAGATTTAAGGACCGCAACTACCTGTTTTATAATAAAGCAATAAGCTATGAGAGGTTGTGGATAATTGTAAACTATGCGTTGTGCCTGACAACACCACTTTCCCGTGATTTATTCACAATAATATACGAGATATAAATTGTAGAAATACTAGTCTGGTTTATAAAGTGAACATTGATTGCTGAGTAACAGGATTTCGGTTTGTCTAACAATCAAACACCAAGTGGCCAAATTACAGAACACACATTTTAAAAAATATCAGGAAAATAATGTATGGTATTGCATAATGTATACTGTATTGTGTGTGTTATTGTCAGTATTGTCACGGCTGAACAAACGGCTCAGCCAATCAGATTTAAGGACCGCAACTACCTGTTTTATAATAAAGCAATAAGCTACCAGAGGTTGTGTATTATTGTAAACTATGCGTTATGCCTAACAACAACACTTTCCCGTGATTTATTCACAATAATTCACGAGATCTAAATTGTAGAAATGCTCAAACTAACCCATCTGGCACCAACAATCATGCCAAGAACAAAATCTCTGAGATCACATTTCTCATCACAGTAAAGCACAGGTTAAAGCGAGGTTGAATAGTTTCGCGAATTGCTCTGCTGAAGCCAAGCCATGTGATCAGATGATTAAATAAACCAGGAGTGCAGTCAGTCCTGATGAAATGCTCTGCGAGTGTTTACTCTGCTCAAGACATCATGGCAAACTAGTTAACTTGACCATGAGGTGCTGATTTAGCAAAATCATGCATGTTTAATTACAGCAGCCCACCAATGAATTCCCACGGAACTCTTTAACCTACAATGATCTAAAGACCTAAGAGATCAGTCAGCTTAAATATATGCTGAGCTTTGTCATGAATGTGCACTCGGATCATTTTTTACCGCTTGCTGCTGATGCTACATTACATTATGATGCTGGATTCATGACCTGAATGTAATTTCAGTAGAAAATTCAGAGAATGGTTATTTTTATTTTGTTTTATTTTTTTTCTAGGATGTTTCTTTTTTCCCTCTCTCTTCCTTTCCTCTCTTTCTTCCCTCTCATGCATTGGCGGAATAATTCAAATCAATCAAATAAATGCACAATTAACATAGGCTACAATAATCTGTAGAACTGTTCTTGTAAGAACGTAAATGCAAACATGTATGGTACATCAGTGCAGTCAGATTACCATTCAGATTGCAAAAGCTTCCAGACATGACCGGTTAAAAAATAAATTGATTAAAAAAAAAAAAGAAAAAAGAAAATTCAGAGAACATACTTGGCCTGAGCGGCGGTGAGGGTGGGATGCTGAGTGCTCATGTGAGCCTGGGCGCTGGGAGCGGACTTGAAGGCCATCGGACAGTGAGGACACTTGTGGAACACTTCGCAGTGAGCAGTCTGAATGTGAGACTTGATGGAGTTCAGGCCGCCAAATACAACCTGACAGCTGGAGCATCTGCAAAAATAAATAAATAAATAAAATGAATGAAAAAAAAACGCATAGGTGGCTTAGTGGTTAGCACGTTCGCCTCTCAGTGTTAGGGATTTCCGTTTTGAACCCCAATCTGGGTTGAGTTTCCATGTTCTCCGGGTTTCTGGGTTCACTGGTGTCCTTCCACAGCCCAAAAACATGGATCAAGTCAACTGAGTTCTCCAAATTGCCCCATATAGAGTGTGTCTGTGTGAGTGAGTGAGTGCCCAGCGATAGATTGGCGCCCTGTCCTGGGCCCAGCACCCGAAACGTTCTCCCCTGGATGGGCATGGGGAACCCCCCTCGCGACCCTAGTATAGGATAAAGTGGAAGATAATGGATGGATGGATATTCAACCCTTAATTAGGGACAAAGACTAATTAGATTGTAAAGATTGCAAATAGGAGGCACGTTGGCTTGGTGGTTAGCATGTTCTCCTCTCAGCACTAGGGATTCCCGGTTTGAATCCCAATCTGGGTGAAGTTTCCATGTTCTCCCCGTGTCCACGTGGGTCTCGTCCGGGTTCTCCGGTTTCCTCCCACAACCCAAAAACATGGATCAAGGTCAATTGAATTCTCCAAATTGCCCCATATAGAGTGTATCTGTGTGAGTGAGTGTGTGCCCTGTCCCGGGTGTATCTGCCCAGCGCCCGAAACGTTCTTCCCTGGCTGGGCATGGGGAACTCCCCCATGACCCTAGTATAGCATAAAGCGGAAGATAATGGATGGATGGCCAAAATGAGTTCTCTGCAGGGTGGCTTGTCATTTCCCTTGAAGTTAAGGTAAGGAGTTTGATATTTCAGGAGGAGCTTGGAGTACGTCAGGAGGAGCCAGGTGGTTGGGGCATCTGGTCCGGATGCTTCCCAGATGCCTTCCTAATAGGGTGTTCCAGGCCTGTTTAACCGGGAGAAGACCCTGAACATGATGGAGTGATTATGTTTCTTTGTTGGCCTGGGAACGCCTTGGTGTGCCTCCTGAGGGGCTAAAAGAGGTGGCTGGGGATTGGGACGTCTGGGCTCCTTTGCTTAGGTTGCTGCCCCAGCAACCTGGACCCGGGTAAGCGGCAGCTAATAGATGGATGGAACTCACTAACTTGCTGTGAGATCGCCGTGTCACTGTGGCAAACCTTTGAGGTACTAAACCCCACGATCAATGCAAATCCAAAAAAAAGGGGTTTTAAATGATTTTTGATACCTGTAGCCGATGCGTCTGGCGAAGTGCAGACAAGCCTCCTCCAGGTGAGTCTGGAAACTGGCCTGATGAGCAATACCGCCACACTCCGGACACACATGAGGAGCCCGGTGCTTATGGATTCGCTGATGAGCCGACACACTGCAGCCATTGGGCAGCATCATGGGCGGCGAGCAAAGCGTACAGGTCTGAAAGAAGAAGCGAGACGTGCGTCCTGAACTTTCTGAGCACTTGTGGGATGAATATGGTATTTGGTTCCATACTAAACAGTGCCAAATCCTGTACTTACTGAATTGGGGGTGGCTCGGATTTGCTGGAAGTGCGCCACCAGCTCAGCCTTGCCTGCAAACTGAGTCTGGCATTCGCGACATTTGAAGTTGTGGTACTGAAGGACCTCCCCCTTCTTGCAAGGAAGCGGCATCAGGACGTGGGGACTCTGAGGGCCACGGCGGGCGGCGGGACTGGGTTGCGAAGCAACAGGGCCTTGCGATGGGGACTCTTTCAGAGGACTGGATGTGGAAGGGACCGAGGGGGTTCCTGATTGGGAAGAGGGGGTGGATACCGCTGGAGAAGAAATGGAAGGAGAAAGCATACCTGAAGTGACAAAAAGAAGTCCTTAGTCAGCATCTTTAAAATACGACCCCACAAAGACTAGCCGCTCCCGGTAATATATTTTAACACTAACGCCAACATTAGAGGCGCGAATCTCTCTGTGTCTGGCGATTTGATTCAATTCGATTCGATTTTTGAGACGACGATTCGATTCAGAAACGATTTTTCAGTTCAAATGGTCTATAAATTTCAATTAAATAGTTTAAATTATGTGATTGACAAGATGAAACGATGATGTAAACAAATAGAATATTTATTTAAAACAATATTTT
The DNA here is from genome assembly GCA_019802435.1 of Corydoras maculifer. NCBI lineage: Eukaryota > Metazoa > Chordata > Actinopteri > Siluriformes > Callichthyidae > Corydoras > Corydoras maculifer. The sequence continues at coordinate 64,524 of JAFMOD010000107.1, read as the reverse complement.
CAGGTGAGGGCGGCACGGTGGCTTAGTGGTTAGCATGTTCTCCTCTCAGCACTAGGAATTCCCGGTTCGAATCCCTATCTGGGTGGAGTTTCCATGTTCTCCCCGTGTCCGCGTGGGTTTCCTCTGGTTTCCTCCCACAGCCCAAAAACATGGATCAAGGTCAATTGAGTTCTCCAAATTGCCCCATATAGAGTGTGTCTGTGTGAGTGAGTGTGTGCCCAGTGATGGATTGGCGTCCTGTCCTGGGTGTATCTGCCCAGGTTTTTGAACAAACTGCCAATGATAACATCCATCCATTATCTTCTGCTTCATCCTCTACAAGGGTTGCGGGGGGGGGGGGGGGCCCCCCCCCCCCCCCCCCCCCCCCCCCCCCCCCCCCCCCCCCCCCCCCCCCCCCCCCCCCCCCCCCCCCCCCCCCCCCCCCCCCCCCCCCCCCCCCCCCCTGCTAACCACTAAACCACCCTTTTGAGTGTTGTTTTTTTTAATTTATTTTTTTATATACTGCTATCATTGGTAGTTTGTTCAAAAACCTTTCAATCATACTCTAATAGTTGATGATGGAAAATTACAATGACTGCAATTCATATAGGTCATTTTGGAAAATCTGAGAAAATAGTATTTGCATAATAATTTGGAAGACAGCGTAGTTCAGTTATTTTGAACGACATTGCATCATCATTTGCTACATTTTCAAAACCTAACCTTAAATAGTAAATATATTTTTCAACACCGCGGCGGCACGGTGGCTTAGTGGTTAGCACGTTCGCCTCTCAGCGCTAGGGATTCCCGGTTCGAATCCCCATGTGGGTGGAGTTTCCATGTTCTCCCCGTGTCTGCGTGGGTTTCCTCCGGGTTCTCCGGTTTCCTCCCACAGTCCAAAAACATGGATCAAGTTAATTGAATTCTCAAAAATTGCCCCGTTTAGAGTGTGTCTGTGTGTGAGTGTGTGCCCAGCGATGGATTGGCGCCCTGTCCTGGGTCTATATGCCCAGCGCCCGAGACGTTCTCCCCTGGATGGGCATGTGGAACCCCACCGCGACCCTAATAGAGGATAAGCGGAAGATAATGAATGAATGAATGAACTTAGGGCGGCACGGTGGCTTAGTGGTTAGCATGTTCTCCTCTCAGCACTAGGGATTCCCGGTTCGAATCCCAATCTGAGTGGAGTTTCCATGTTCTCCTCCAGGTTCTCCGGTTTCTTCCCACAGTCCAAAAACATGGATCATGTCAAATGAGTTCTCCAAATTGCCCCATATAGAGTGTGTCTGTGTGTGTCTGTGTGAGTGAGTGTGTGCCCAGGGATAGATTGGCATCCTGTCCTGGGTGTATCTGCCCAGCGCCCGAAACGTTCTCCCCTGGATGGGCCTGGATGTCGCGCCAAATGGGTTCGCACATTTGTCGTATTTCCAAAGTACCTCAATCTTTTTTTACACTCTTTGTAAACAGTTGTGCTCATGTCGAGCTCTCTCTTTCCCGGGACATTGTAGAACCCAAAGTGTGCCCAAACACTGGCTGTTAACGACGATGGGGCGGGTCGAATCACGCTCTCCCCCTGCTCCATGCTTCCTGCTCAATGCTAGTGGACTCCATTCAGACAACGGGAGCCGGTTAACAAGCTTGCTGTACGGTGACCGAGTGCATACGTAATGCGATATGGAGTACGATCGGGAGATGGAGTGGCAAAAAATAAAACCTAAACGCATTTTAAACTCGATTTTTGGGCATTTTGAATCGATTTAGAATCGCCAGGTCTACGAATCGCGATCCTTTGAAGAATCACTTCATTTCAGCACCCCTAGCCAACATAGTATTTACATACCGATTGGAGTGGTGTCCTGCTGGCCAATCATCTGCTCCACGGTCACTGGTCTCATCACCAGGTGTGAACACTGCATGACCAGCCCCCTCTCCTTATGCTCCCTGGCATGCAGAAGCAAACTGCACTTGTTAAAGAAGGCCAGCCGCTTTGCACAGTGGTTACAGGTCACCTCGATTCTCAACGAGCGCCGGTCATAGTGGCGTGCCAGGCTGCGCTCCAGAGCAAAAGCATCCCCGCACTCCAGGCACCGATAGCCGGTCGCGGGGATGGGCAGACCCCACTCGGGCGGCGGCGGCGTCGACAGGTCCGGTCGGTAGCTGGGCAACAGGTTCTTGCTGTTGAGAATCTTGTTAAAGGCTTCGACCAGGCTCGATTGGCTCCGGGAAATAACCGCCCCCGTGCTGTTGACGATAGACGCCGGCTTACATGGTACGTGAGTATTCGGCACCCCACCGTTGGTCGTCCTCCCAGTCGTGGCACGCACACCAGCGCCGCCGGCTGCGGGGGTGGCCGGCAGGTTGGCGGACTTTGTGATGCTGACGGCTGTGGCCGAGACCTTGGTCTTGTCGGGCGAGGCAGAGATTTTGTTTTGGGCTTTGTTCGCTGCGGCCAGCATTGCATTACTGGCTTCTAAGGTGGATACAGGCAAGACGGTACCTTTCGCTATCCGTCCAGTAGAGGCTTCACCCTTTTGGCTTTTGCCGGCGGGTGCCGTTTGACTTCCTGGCTGGATTTTTGACCCATCTGCTCCTTTGCCCATCTCCCCAGCGGCGCCTTTGCCAGCCACACTGGTAACCGTGCGGGTTATGCTTCCTGTGGAGGTTTTAATCGTCTTAATTCGGACTTTTAGCGGTCTGGAGGAGGCTGCCGAGTCCGTGGTGGTGCTTTCACTGCTATTAGGAGGTGCACCGATGTTGGGGATTGCCGGGGACTGGGCAGAATCACTCTCATCTTTTGCCTCCATCTTTTCTTCCTCCTTCTGTCCATTGTCCTGCACGGTATTGGTTCCATCCTTATTGTCTTTGTTTACTTTGGCCACCTCCAGTTCCTCTTCCTCCTCCTTAGGTTCTCGGAGGCCTGCGGGTGGCGACGGATCAGTTACAACTGCGCTGGAAGACTTCTTGGAGGCTGCAGGCATTTTTCCTGCAGCCTTGGGGGTCTCAGGCTCCGGACTCTCAGGTGAGTCCCGCTCCTCGATGACGTGTTCGGGGTTCCGCGCCTCAGGAGACTGGCTTTTTCCAGTCCCGGTCTGAACAGGTGAAAGCCAGACCTGAGCCCGGGGGGATGCCGGTAGAGCCGAAGGGATGTCTCCCGGTTTGGGGTACACGGCGGACATGTGTGCCAAGCGAGGACGCGACGGGGACTCTGAACTCTCACCGTGAGACTTCAGCCTGCGTGGCCGTTTGGGGGGGGAGGGCGAGCCTGGACTCTCATGGATGACGAGTGAGCCTCCTGAATCTGGATCGGAGTCATCCTCTTCTGAAGTACTGTGGTGTGGAGTCCCATTAAACGGTTCAGACAAACTCGTAGCCAGTGGCGTCGACACAACAGGTCCCAAGATCCGGGACCCCACAGAGGGAGGGGCTGATGAGGGGGAAGACGAAGGGGCTGCAGAGGCATTCGCAAGGAAGGGTTTAGGAGGGGGGAACAACGCAGGACCTACTCCACTCGTACCGCCCGAAAGTGCGTTACTCTTTGTCTTATCGGCACCCTCTAAGCCCGACTCCTGATGTGCATGCTGCTGCTGCTGCTGCAACATCTGCATCTTCCGAGCTCTGCCCACAGGGTCTCCAGAACCCTGTGCCATCAGGGGCTTCAGCTTCGTTAAGACGTTGCTACTTTGCTTAGAGGGATTCCCGGGTCCAAGCACCGCCCCAGCGGAGTCAGAAGTGGCTTTGGGGCCACAGAGAGGCCACGGCTCTCCGTTTGACTGACTCCGAGACTGGGACAGGTGAGACGATGCGCTCGTGGACATGAACCCATTGTGGTTGAGCGGTTCGGGCGCGTCGCCAGCCTCGAATGCTTCACTGCGCACCCGGTTCTTCACGATCACACTGACGATAGAGGGGTCGCTTTGGGGATCTGTGGCCGGGCTGGAGGAACGAAGGGTCGCACTTCCTCCAACTGTGCTGTCGCTTGATTTGGCAAGGGAACCGCTGCTCGACCCCTGGTGGCCCTCCACCTCGTCGGGTGCCGACTGAATGGCCTCTTTTGCATCAATATCAGGAATATCAAACGCTGCCAGCAAGTCATCAAAATCGGGGGTCTTCATGTCCCCCATGCCGGGACAATGGCCTCGACCCTGCAGAACATGAGGACAGACTTAGTTATGGCACCATGAGATAAGAATTTATTGTTCCTATCGGGAGGAATGCTTCGAGAAAGTAATTAGAACCATCCATCTTCCGCCTCTACTAGGGTCGCGGGGGTGGGTTCCCCATGCCCATCCAGGGGAGAACGTTTCGGGCGCCGGGCAGATACACCCAGGACAGGGCGCCAATCTATTGCTGGGTACACACTCACTCACACAGACACAATCTATATGGGGCAATTTGGAAAATTCCATTGACCTTGATCCATGTCTTTGGACTGTGGGGGGAAACCGGAGAACCCAGGGGAAACCCACATGGAGATGGGGAGAACATGGAAACAACACCCAGATTGGGATTCGAACCAGAACCAAGCCACTGTGCCGCCCTGAGTAGAACCAGTAGCAAAAAAAAAAGAAATATACAAAAAAATTGTATATATTATAAAATATGTCATTGCACCAGTGCGGCACGGTGGAGTGGAGTTATCCATGTTCTCCCGGTGTCCTCATGGGTTCCCTCCGGGTTCTCCAGTTTCCTCCCACAGCCCAAAAACATGGATTCAAGGTAAATTGAATGCTCTAAATTGCCCCAGATAGTGTGTATTTGTGTGTGTGAGTGTGTGCTCAGCGATGGACTGGCACCCTGTCTTGAGTGCGTCTTCTGCCCAGTGCCAGAAATGTCCCCGTCCCCATCCTATCAGAGAATTAAGCAGAAGATAATAAATGAATTAATGTTATTGCACCATAATGCAGTTATTGAACATAGTCCGGTTTGTTATTATTGTGGTGGTCAGGCTAATGCCCCATCCCATTAGTTGTTCTGTTATACCTGATGAGATGGGGCAGTGGTCTGACCACCACAATAATAACAAAGACCTATATAAAACGAAGACATGAAATATCTCGGATACGCGTTCAAAGTCTGTCAACTGTAAACATTTAGACTCAAACTAAAGACCGTGTAATGCTTAACTTGTGCAAATTGTGCAGTTTGCACAAGAGCCATCCGTTATCCAGTTCAGTTATATGGTATAAGGACCTGGTGTACACTGAGCAGTAGCTGGGTTGTGGCCTAAACCATGAATATTAACCATCTTCACAACCTTAACCACAAAACCACCACTTTTTTTCCTACATAAATCATGCACACACTGGTCTCTGGCACTTAGTGAGCACAGGGCACATGCTTTTAATGCACGTCGGCCTGGTTGCACGGTCAGGTGTGTTTGTGGCATATGGTACATAATGGGGGTGGCACGGTGTCTTAGTGGTTAACACGTTCGACCATCAGCGCTAGGGATTCCCGGTTCGAGTCCCAATCTAGGTGGAGTTTCCATGTTCTCCCCGTGTCCGTGTGGGCTTCCTCCGTCTAAAAACATAGACCAAGGTCAATTGAATTCTCCAAATTGCCCCATATAGTATGTATTTGTGTGTGTGCCCGGCGACAGATTGCCACCCTGTCCTTAGTGTATCTGCCCAGCACCCGAAACGTTCTCTTCTGGATGGACCCTAGTAGAGGATAAAGCGGAAGATAATAGATGGATGGCACATTATGGTTAGAAGTTGATCTATATATATATATATATATATATATATATATATATGTGCTTATGACATGATGTTAGCATGTTCTCCTCTCAGCTCTAGGGATTCCCAGTTCAAACCCCCATCTGGGTGGAGTTTCCATGTTCTCCCCGTGTCCGTGTGGGTTTCCTCCGGGTTCTCCGGTTTCCTCCCACAGCCCCAAACCATGGATCAAGGTCAATTGAATTCACCAAATCGCCCCATATGTTTGTGTCTGTGTCTGTTTGAGTGAGTAATAGATTGGCGTCCTGTCCCAGGTGTACCTGCCCAGCGCCCGAAACGTTCTCCCCTGGATGGGCATGGGGTACCCCCACCCACGACCCTAATAGAACATAAAGCGCATGATAATGGATGGATGGCACATCATGGTAAGAAGTTGACCTATAGATCTCTGTGCTTATGACATGAGGTTCCTCGGGTCACCATAATGCATGGATCACACACACACACACACACACACACACACACACACACACACACACACAAAGCAGCAAGCCAAAAAACGCAGCAAGCTGCAGGGAAACGGCTGTAACTTATCTCCCGCAACCCAATCCCCCCCGATTTCTCGACGGCGGCCATGAAGTCGCCCTGCAACGCGTTTAAAGCTACGGCTCTGCAGATCAGGGCTGGTCGCTAGCCGTGCAGGGAGCTAACACGGCGCTAACGAACCCGCTGGCGACTCGAACCGCAGCGACCGAGCGCGGCGGGGGTGAGAGAAGCGTCGAAAAGGCGTTCTTACATCCGTCCGCGACCGAGCGGTATGGCTAGAGAACGGCGAGCCGGCGATAAAAGCCGTTAGCCGCTTAGCTCGACGAGGCTACAGTGGAGCTGAGGCGCTGTTCCTCCATGACGGCCGGAGCTCTCTCACGCTGGCCGCCTCAGAGAGAGCGAGAGAGGGAGGGAGCGAGAGGGAGAGGGGTCATTTAAACGAAGGCCACTGCGCCCACACGCGACGTCCGCGCCGCGGCAAAGCGTCGGGACGCGTTAGGAACCGCGGCGGACGCCCGAAGGCTCGGCGGTTATTTGTTTACCTGATAATGCGAGATTCCCGAATCTCCTCACTCCACATCAAGCGCCTTCACCTCCCCGTCATCAATCGGCTACGCTCAGGTCCGGGCAGGTCCGAACACTGCGGTGGGGGCAAAAGGCCCGAAAGTACAAATAGCCCCAGTTGTCCTGTGGATTATTTCCTACCACGCTATGGTAACGAACTGGGAATGCCCCACCGCGGAGGATACGGCGTTTCGTAAGCTTTCGGGCGTAATGTTTATTCCCTTCGTTGCTGTGCCCTTCCAGGACACTGTTCCCGGTGGCTCTGCTGGATAGACGATACCATCGGTTTTCCGATACAGGGAATCGATCGCTAGAAATGAACCCGACTTTTATTTTTGATCGATCAGCAGACGCCTTTAGAGCATCCCAGCGGTCCAGTTCGAATCCCAATCTGGGTGGCGTGTCCATGTCCTCCCCGTGTCCGCGTGGGTTTCCTCAGGGTTCTACGGTTTCCTCCCACAGCCACAGTCCAAAAACATGGATTTCAGGTGAATTGAATGCTCCAAATTGCTCCATATATATATATATATATATATATATATATATATATATATATATATATA
>JAFMOD010000107.1:46930-56960 GCA_019802435.1 Corydoras maculifer | reverse complement strand
TATATATATATATATATATATACTGTACGTATATTATATACACACACACACACACAAAAACATTTAGATTTAAGGTAAATTGAAAGGGACAGTGTTCCTGGTGTCTCTGCTCTGTATAGACAATACCATCGATTTTCCGATACAGTAGATCGATCCCTAGAAATAAATATCTATCACTGGGCGCACACTCACATAAAGACACACACTATATAGGGGCAATTTGGAGCAGCCAATTCGCCCTGTATCCATTATTTCGGACTGTGGGAGGAAACCGGAGAATCCCACAAGGACACTGTGAGAATATATATATATATATATATATATATATATATATATATATATATATATATACACACACAATTGTTAAACAAATAGAATTAAAGTCACTTAAAGCATAGCAAATTTTATTTATTTATTTTTTCGATTTATTTATATTTTGACTTTCAATACCTGCTATGGATCAGCGTCCTGTCCTGGGTGTATCTGCCCAGCATGTGAAATGCCTCCCCCGCACCCCCCCCCCCATGACCAAGTAGAGGATTAAGCAGAAGAAAATAAGATATGAGTTTGAAATGAACACTTAATTAATTAAAAGCCTCTGAACTTCTCTGGAAATGAGTTTCGCTGCACAGCTATGTGAGCATTGCCTCAAAAATGTCTAGCAAGATGCCTCGAGAACCAAGTCTCGGTGGGAGACCTGTTCTCCCTGGTTGTCCTAGTTGTGGTAACAGATGTTAAATATTCATAAGGTTTGGATTATATATAGCTGAAAATCTTCTAAAGGATACAGCTGGTCCTCAAACGATGCTGCACCATTCTTTTCCATTTAATATTGCTTTCGTTTAGGATAAGATCTTCTACTGATGAAAGGCAATATTCTAAGCTGTCTAATCAATTAAGACTTGGAATTTGGAATTTGGGCGGCACGGTGGCTTAGTGGTTTGCACATTCGCCTCTTAGTGCTAGGGATTCCCGGTTCGAATCCCCATCTGGGTAGAGTTTCCATGTTCTCCCCGTGTCCGTGTGGGTTTCCTCCGGGTTCTCTGGTTTCCTCCCACAGTCCAAAAACATGGATCAATTTGATTGAGTTCTCCAAATTGTCCCATATAGAGTGTGTCTGTGTGAGTGAGTGTGTGCCCAGTGTGCCACACTGTCTTGGGTCTCTCTGCCCAGTGCCCGAGACGTTCTCCCCTGGATGGGCATTGGGAACCCCCCCGCGACCCTAATAGAGGATAAAGCGGAAGATAATGAATAAATTTGGAATTTTGGACACGCCCCAGTTCAGGACTCAGTTATTATTTCTGTATTCTAATATCTCATTATCTTCCACTTAATCCTAACTTAATACTAGGGTCGCAGGGTTTTCCCATGCCCATCCAGAGGACAACATTTTAGGCACTGGGCAGATGCACCCAGGACATGGTGCCAATCTATCGCTGGGCACACTCACACACTATATAGGGGCAACTTCCATCCATTCATTATCTTTCGCTTAATCCACTACTAAGGTAGAGGGGGGGGGGTTTCCCATGCCCATCCAGAGGAGAACGTTTCAGGCGCTGGGCAGATACACCCAGGAGAGGGCGCCAATCTATCGCTGGGCACACACTCACTCACACAGACCACTCTACATGGGGCAATCTGGAGAATTCAATTGACCTTGATCCATTTTTTTTTTGACTGTGGGAGTAAAACTGATAACCCGGAGGAAACCCACGCGGACACAGGGAGAATATGGAAACTCCACCCAAATTGGGATTCAAACCGGCAGTCCCCAGCGCTGAGAGGCAGACTTTCAAACCACTAAGCCACCGTGCCGCCCTAATTATAAAAATGTAAATATAAAAATAAAACAGCAGCTGTGAGATATTGCAGTTTGGGTTTGATGAATTTTAGAAGGGTCTGTGTCAGCGGTGCTGTAATAACCTGGTTAATCAGTTTTATAGGTTCTCATCTGACTCTCCTTCATTAGTACAATGATGACGAGCTTCCACTTGAACAGACTGCTCTTTGGGGTTTAAAGGCTTTTAACTCTTTTAACGGCTTTTGTAAAGCTGCTTAGTGACAATGTACTATTGTAAAAAGTGCTATATAAATAAATTACTTAGTGGTTAGCATGTTCTCCTCTCAGCAGGGATTCCCGGTTCGAATCCCCATCTGGGTGGAGTTACCATGTTCTCCCCGTGTCCGCGTGGGTTTTCTCCGGGTTCTCCGGTTTCCTCCCACAGTCCAAAAACATGGATCAAGTCAATTGAGTTCTCCAAATTGCCCCATATAGAGTGTGTCTGTGTGAGAGAGTGTGTTTCCAGTGATAGATTGGTGTCCTGTCCTGGGTGTATCTGCCCAGCGCCCGAAACGATCTCCACTTGGATGGGCATGGGAAACCCCCATGACCCTAATAGAGGATAAAGCGGAAGATAATGGATGTATAATAGTAATAATAATAATAATAATAATAATAATAATAATAATAATAATGATAGGGATAGCGGCACGGTGACTTAGTGGTTAGCATGTTCTCCTCTCAGCACTAGGGATTCCCAGTTCGAATCCCCATCTGGGTGGAGTTTCCATGTTCTCCCCGTGTCCGTGTGGGTTTCCTCCAGGTTCTCCGGTTTTCTCCAAAAACATGGATCAAGTCAATTGAGTTCTCCAAATTGCCTGATATGGAGTGCGTCTGTGTGAGTGAGTGTGTGTCCAGCAATAGATTGGCCTCTCCTGGGTATATCTGCCCAGCGCCTGAAACGTTCTCCCCTGGATGGGCATGGAGAACCCCACCGCGATCCTAATAGAGGAGAAGATAATGAATGAATGAGAAGGATATGGAAAAGGGTGTATGTGAGAGTGTATGTGGGTGCTGTGCAGTAAAGTGCAAGGTGCGGTGTGTATGTAGGTGGAAATTGTCCAAGTATAAGCAGTTCACAGTTCTATTGGCCGTTCCTTAGTCTGGTTGCATTTGGGAAGAAGCTGTTCCTAAACCGGCTGGTTCTGGTCTTTAAGCTTAAGCTTAAAAGTGATATGATTTTCTCCGTGGTGGATGCTTTAAGTGATGGAGGGATTTATTTTACCTACTGTACTTACATCCGTAACCCATCCATGCATTGCCCGCAGCGGTGGGCAGCCCTGTATACGTCACCCAGGGAGTAACCAGGGTTAGGATAGCTGTGTGGGTTTCCTCCAGGTTCTCCGGTTTCCTCTCACAGTCCAAAAACATGGAGTTGAGGTAAATTTAATGCTCTCATTTGCCCCATATAGAGTGTGTCTTTGTCAGTGAGTGTGTGCCTGGCAACTGATTGGCATCCTGTCCTGGGTGTATCTGCCCAGCGCCAAAATGTTCTCCTCTGGATGGGCATGGGAAACCCCCCCGCGGCCCTAATAGAGGATTAAGCAGAAGATAATGGATGGATGAAAAAAAATGAGATGAGAGGGTGGAATGCTGGCTTAGTGGTTAGCATGTTCTCCTCTCCGCGCTAGGGATTCCCAGTTCGAATCCCAATCTGGGTGGAGTTTCCATGTTCTCCCCGTGTCTGCGTGGGCTTCCTCCGGGTTCTCAGGTTTCCTCCCACAGTCCAAAAACATGGATTTAAGGTTAATTCAATCCTCTAATTGCCTCAGATAGAGTGTATGTCTGTGTTTGTCTGTGTGAATGAGTGTGCTCAAGGAGGATGAGTCCCACACTGAGTCTTGGTCCTCCCAAGGCTTCATCCTTAAAATAACAAAATAACAGGGAGTTTTTTCTTGCCACTGTCGCGTCGGCTTGCTCTTTGGGGGTTTAAAGGCTTTTAACTCTTTTAAAGGCTTTTGTAAAGCTGCTTAGTGATGATGTACTATTGTAAAAAGCGCTATATAAATAAATTACTTGACCTTACTTGAGTGTGTTCCCAGCAACAGATTGGCTCCCTGTCCTGGATGGACGTTCTCCCCTAGATGGACATGGGGAACCCCCCCCCCCTCCCCGCGACCCTAGTAGAGGATAAAGTGGGAGATAATGGATGATTTAAAAAAATTAGATGAGAGGGGGCAATTGGGCTTTAGTGGTTAACACGTTTGCCTCTTAGGGCTGGGGATCCAGGTTCGAATCCCAATCTGGGTGGAGTTTCCATGTTCTCCCCTCCCACAGTCTAAAAGCATGGATTTAAGGTAAATTGAATGCTCTAATTGCCCCATGTAGTGTGTGTCTGTGTGAATGAGTGTGTGCCCAGAAACTGATTGACGCCCTGTCCTGGGTGTATCTGCCCAGCGCCCGAAACGTTCTCCTCTGGATGAGCATGGGAACCCCCCCCCCCACACACACACAAACCTAGTAGAGGATTAAGCAGGAGATAATGTATGGAAGGAAAAAATGTGATGAGCGGGGGGCATGCTGGCTTTAGTGGTTAACATGTTCACCTCTCAGCTCTGGGAATCCAGGTTTGAATCCCAATCTGGGTGGAGTTCCCATGTTCTCCTTATGTCTGTGTGGGTTTCCTCTGGGTTCTCCAGTTTCCTTCCCCAGTCCAAAAACATGGAAAAAGGGAGTTAAATACTCCAAATTGCCCCATATAGAGTGTGTTTGTGTGAGTGAGTGTGTGCCCAGTGATAGATTGGCGCCCTGTCCTGGGTCTATCTGCCCAACGCTTGAAACGTTCTCCTCTAGATGGACATGGGGACCCCCCCCCCCGCGCCAACCCCCCGGACCCCGCCCTCTCCCGCGACCCTAGAGGTTAGATCAGGTGCAGGGTATAAGTGTATTGACTTTCGATGCGGTTGCACAATCGGACCAGTAGATGTCGCCACACCAAGGCGCGGTGTGTGAAAACAGAACAAACCATTCTCACAAGCGATTAGTTCGAATAATACAGCGATAAAATGGAATTCTTTCGAAACTTTAAAGCCAAAAATAAAAAAACGCACTGTATTAAAACGCGTCGAACGCAGGAAAGCGAATCGACAGAGCCGGGCAGCCAATGAAAATCGAGTTTGGTTTCGCCATCCGCGTCGCGTCCCTCTGTCCAATCAGGAGGCGTGTTGAATATTTGAACGCGAGGCGGGGATCTGAGAGGGAAACCAGCGCAACGTGATCACAGAGCTGCGGTTACGAAACACCGACATTAAACTCCTGCTGCTAATAACCTGCTTTAAACTCATCAGGTAAGAGATTCTACCATTTAAAGTCTTCAGTTTGTATTAAACTCACTTTCTAATGCGATCGCGTTGCAAACTTATGGAAAATCTGTTGGGTATGACGTAAAGTTCGTGATCATAACATAAAAACACTCAGCTCGTCTTTATAAACTGTTAAAAGTACTATTTTTATATTGTAATAATTGGATCGCGGTGATTAAGTCCATTAAACTCGATACTGGACGGTCTGGGTGTGACGTAACCAAACCGCGTGACTGGTTTCGTGATTATTATTATTTATTGTCTTTATTTTTTGTCGTTTCTTTAGTAAGACAACATGTCTCACAAGCAGATTTACTACTCGGACAAATATGATGATGAGAAGTTTGAATACAGGTAACCACCCATCAATCAATCTGTCAATCAGGGGCGTTTTTAGGGTTTCGAAACATCAGGGGCTTTAGATCCCTTATTCCCCTCTCTGTCCTCTTTAAAAATGCCCTGTCATGAGTGTAATTATCCATTTTTTAAACTGTTGTTACATTCATTTTGATTGATTATTTAATAGTTATCCATCCATTATCTTCCACTTTGTCCTATATTAGGGTCGAAGGGGGAGGGGATGTTTCGAGCGCTGGGCAGATACACCCAGGACAGGGCACCAATCTATCGCTGGGCACATACTCACACATACACACTCTATATGGGGCAATTTGGAGAATTCGCTTGACCTTGATCCATGTTTTTTGGACTGTGAGAGGAAACCGGAGAACCCGGAGGAAGCCCATGTGGACACGGGGAGAACATGGAGACTCCACCCAGATATGGATTCGAACCGGGAATCCCTAGAGCTAAAAGGCGAATGTGCTAAGCACTAAGCCACCGCGCCGCCCGAAATTTATTAGTAATATTGGATAAAATCAAATAACATATGAAATGTGTCTGTCACGGCATGGTGGCTTAGTGGTTAGCATGTTCTCCTCTCAACGCTAGGGATTCCCTGTTGGAATCCCCATTTGGGTGCAGTTTCCATGTTCTCCCTGTGTCCGCGTGGGTTTCCTTCAGGTTCTCCGGTTTCCTCCCACAGTCCAAAAACATGGATTAAGTCAATTAAGATCTCCAAATTGCCCCATATAGAATGTGTGTGCCCAGCGATAGACTGGCGTCCTGTCCTGGGTGTATCTGCTCAGCGCCTGAGACGTTCTCCCCTGGATGGTCATGGGGAACCCCCCCCCCACGACCCTAATAGAGGATAAAGCGGGAGATAATAGATGGATGAATGTCAGTCAGCAGTGGAGAGCACATTCAGTTTTAATAAATGATGGTTTTGGCTGAACATTTTTATATAAAGGAACCTGAGCTTCAGCAGAAAAGCATGAATCTGTTTTACGAGTCGGTCGCAGATGAGACAGTTTTAAGGTTTTGCTTTAAATACCGTAACTCTGCTAAAGTTTGAGCCTTCAGAAAAATTCTGACGGTTTCTGAAAGCTGAGATGCTGCTCTTTACAGCCAACATACAGTTATTACGGTAACTTTACTCCTTATACTGGCGAAAAATATGTCTCCCTCTCACACACACACAGAGTTTAGAAACACAAACAGCTGATGGTGACTCCATCGTTGGGTCCCGCTGCTGGAGGAGAGGCTGCAGAGAAAGCTGCTCTCATTTAATCCGGGGCTACTGACAAAACACCCGGTGCTATAACCCCCAAAGCCCAGGTCTAACGATGCCCCTGCTGTCAATCAATCTCTGTTGACAATGTTAATAATTCCTCTGCTGTTGGATCCTCAGACACGTCATGCTGCCTAAAGACATCGCCAAACGCGTCCCCAAAACCCACCTCATGTCCGAGACTGAATGGCGGAATCTGGGTGTTCAGCAGAGTCAGGGCTGGGTTCATTACATGATCCATCAACCAGGTGAGTGTTGGTCTCCATGCTGTTCATCTGCATCCAGAATCAGCAGATCAGATCTCTGCAGCAGTCCTGGTTTTGTAGAAGGCACTATGTTGTTCACGGCCATATCTGGGTCTAACAGGGGGCGGCATGGTGGCTTAGTGGTTGGCAGGTTCAAATCCCCATCTTCCACGTTCTCCCCTTATCCGTGTGGGTTCCCTCCGGGTTCTCCGGTTTCCTCCCACAGTCAACAAACATGGATTCAAGTAGAATTGGCTGCGCTAAGTTGCCCCTACTTAGTGGTTAGCATGTTCTCCACTCAGCGCTAGGGATTCTCGGTTCGAATCCCAATCTGGGCGGAGTTTCCATGTTCTCCCCTTATCCGTGTGGGTTCCCTCCGGGTTCTCCGCTTTCCTCCCACAGTCCACAAACATGGATACAAGTAGAGTTAGCTGCGCTAAGTTACCCCTACTTATTTGTTAGCATGTTCTCCTCTCAGTGCTAGGGATACCCGGTTCGAATCTGTGTCCGTGTGGGTTTCCTCCGGGTCAATTGAATTCCCTAAATTGCCCCATATAGAGTGTGTGAGTGTGTGCCCAGCAATGGATTGGCGCCCTACCCTGGGTGTATTTGCCCAGCGCCTGAAACATTTTCCCCTGGATGGGCATGGGGAACCCCCATGGGTCTCAACAGGATTATTTAACAGCAGGCATGAATAGGATTAAATTTTTTCTAAATTTGTCTCTGCTGCCTTCTGAGGTAAATGTTTAAAACACTGTATGTTTCAGTTTGTGTACTTTTCTCTCCTACCTGGTACAATGTTGTTAAATAAGAAAGTTTACACTATTGTTACTCTATTTAAGGTCTGTCATTGTATTCGTCTAACTTGTCCAGTCATACTGGACGACGGAAAACTAACCACACTGAGATGACCGCCATAGCTTCGCCTTTATTTGATGTAGCTTTCAGATGTGCAGTAACATGAATTTGCTTTATAGTTTCATTACATCGTAGTGTTCATCTCATTATCTTCCACTTAGTCCTCTTCTAGTGTCTGGAGGGTGGGGGGGTTCCCTATGCCCATCCAGGGATGAATATTTTGGGCTTACACACACAATATAGGGGCAATTTACAGCAGTCAATTCACCTTGAATCCTGTTTTTGGACTGGGGGGGAAAATCGTAGAAAACCCAGAGGAGAATGTTTTGGTCATGCAGACACGGACGGACACGCACAGGGACGGACGGACGGACACACACAGGGACGGACGGACGGACAGGGAGGGAGGGACGGACGGACACGGACGGACAGGGAGGGACGGACAGGGAGGGACGGCCGGACGGACAGGGAGGGAGGGACGGACAGGGAGGGACGGACAGGGAGGGAGGGCCGGTCGGACAGGGATGGCCGGACAGGGACGGACAGGGATGGCCGGACAGGGACGGCCGGCCAGACAGGGACGGACAGACAGGGACAGGGACGGACAGACAGGGACGGATGGACGGACGGACACACACTTTATAGGGGTATCTAGAGCATTAAATTCACCTTAAATCCATGTTTTTGGACTGTGGAATGGAACTCAAGAAAACCAAGAGGAGAATCTTTTGGGCATGCAGACATACACACACTATATAGGGGCAATTAAGAGGAGTCCTTGAATCCTTGTTTTTGTACTGGGGAAGAAAATCGCAGAAAACCCAGAGGAGAATGTTTTGGTCACGTAGACACACACACTATATAGGGGAATCTAAAGCATTAAATTCACCTTTAATCCATGTATTTGGACTGTGAGAGGAAACTGGACAAAACTCAGGGTGGAATGTTTTGGGCATGCAGACAAACACACACACACACATAGGGGTCATTTCACAGCAGTCAGTTCACCTTGAATCCTTGTTTTTGGACTGCGGGAGGAAACTGGAGAAAAATCCATGGTGGAATATTTTGGGCATCCAGACACACACACTATATAGGTCAATTTAGAGTAGTCAATTCACCTTAAATTCACATTTTTGGACTGTGGGAGGAAGCGCAGAAAACCCAGAGAAAATTTTTTGGACATGGAGGCACCCACACACACACTATAATATGGACATTTCACAGCAGTCAATTCACCTTGAATCCTTGTTTTTGAACTGTGGGAGGAAACCACAGAAAACCCAGAGAAAATGTTTTAGGCATTGACACACACACACACACACACACACACACACACACACACACACACACACACACACACACTATGTACAGGCATCTTACAGCAGTCAATTCACCTTGAATCCTTGTTTTTGGACTTTGGAAGAAAAACGCAAAAAACCCATGGTGGAATGTTTTGGGCATCCAGACACACACATACACTATATAGGTCAATTTAGAGTAGTCAATTCACCTTAAATTCACATTTTTGGACTGTGGGAGGAAGCGCAGAAAACCCAGAGAAAATGTTTTGGACATGCACACACACAATGTATACAGGCATCTTACTGCAGTCAATTCACCTTGAATCATTGTTTTTGGTCTTTGGAAGAAAAATGCAGAAAATCCATGGTGGAATGTTTTGGGCATTCAGACACACACACTATATAACTCAATTTAGAACAGTCAATTCACCTTAAATCCACATTTTTGGACTGTGGGAGGAAGCACAGAAAACCCGGAGAAATTTTTTTGCGTATGCAGACACACACACACACACACACACACACACACTATAATATAGACATTTCACAGCAGTCAATTCACCTTGAATCCTTGTTTTTGAACTGTGGGAGTAAACCGCATAAAACCCAGAGAAAATGTTTTAGGCATTGACACACACAATTTTTTTGCGTATGCAGACACACACACACACACACACACACACACACACTATATACAGGCATCTTACAGCAGTCAATTCACCTTGAATCCTTGTTTTTGGACTTTGGAAGAAAAACGCAGAAAACTCATGGTGGAATGTTTTGGGCATCCAGACACACACACACACACTATATAGGTCAATTTAGAGTAGTCAATTCACCTTAAATCC
>JAFMOD010000107.1:0-27129 GCA_019802435.1 Corydoras maculifer | reverse complement strand
GCGCCCGAAACGTTCTGCACTGGATGGGCATGAGGAAACTCCCCCCCCCCCCCCCCCCCCTAGTAGAGGATAAAGTGGAAGATAATGGATGGATGGATATTTTGAAAAAGGACGGCACAGTGGCTTGGTGGTCAATCTGGGTGGAGTTTCCATGTTCTCCCCGTGTCTGTGTGGGTTTCCTCCGCGTTCTCCGGTTTCCTCCCACAGTCCAAAAATGGATCAAGGTCAGTTGAATTCTCCACATTGCCCCAAATAGTTTGTGTGTGTGTCTGTGGGAGTGAGTGTATCTGCCCAGCGCCCGAAACGTTCTCCCCTGGATGGGCATGGGGAACCCCCCCCCTCCCCGCGACCCTAATAGAGGGTAAAGCGGAAGATAATGGATGGATGGATGTATTTCATTCATTCATTCATTCATTATCTTCTGCTTTATCCTGTACTAGTGTCGCGGTGGAACCTGGAGCAAGGAAACTCACGCGGACACAGAAAGAACTCGGAAACACCACCCAGATCAGGATTGGAACCTGATCTGATTGGAGCTGAGAGGAGAACATGCTAACCACCAAGCCACTGAGATAAAGATTTCAGTGCAGCGTTATTGCACAGGCCCATCTCTGTACTGCACTGTAGTTGCTGTAGTGCTTTCAGAATGGATCACTCGTTCCCTCGTTCACCACTCACTCACTGTGGCATTTACAACATAACAAATTGATTAGCATCAGGCAGCCTGGAGACATTTTAGACACATCAAACACAAATAAATCAACCATCCGCCATATATGAAGAAAAGCGAGACGAAATGTTATTGCCTGCAATACACTGCGCTAAAAATAGCACGTCTTATATTTGTTACCTAATGTTCATCCTGCACTTTCGCAGAAAAGTCCTAATTGTGTTAAACTGACAAATGGCTATGAATTATGGTCTGCACTGTCAGCCACAGCACCGGGTTTTGATACTTCAGCAGTAAGTGTTTAAACCCCGTATCACACTCTGTACACTTTACTCTATAAGACACCTCCACCTCATTGCTCCATCCTGTGGATGTGACATCAGAGACAGTAGGTCATCTATCGTTGGACAGTTTGTGTTGGTCATCCTATATACATTCATCAGTGAGCACAGGATGCTGCTTACAGGATGCTCCTCAGTCCAGAAATGTGTGGCGCACTAACACACCACCACCACCATGTGGAAAGTTATCAATACAGTACTGAGAATCAGGATAGTGTACCTAATAAAGTGGCTGGTGAGTGTATATATGGTGCAATTATCAAAAAAAAAAAAAAAAAAAAAAAATATATATATATATATATATATATATATAGATTAGTGGATGTTAGCATGTTCTCTCAGCGCTAGGGATTCCTGGTTCAAATCCCCATCTGGGTGGAGATTCCATGTTCTCCCCGTATCCACGTGGGTTTCCTCCGGGTTCTCCGGTTTCCTCCCACAGTCCAAAACCATGGATCAAGGTGAAATGAATGCTCCAAATTGCCCCTTAGAGTCTGTTTTATTGAGTGAGTGTGTGTCCAGTGATAAATTGGCGCCCTGTCCTGGGTGTATCTGCCCAGCGTCCGAAACGTTCTCCCCTGGTTAAGCATGAGGACCCCCCCGCAACCCTAGTGGAGGATAAAGCGAGAGATAATGGATGGATGGATATTATAAAAATATTCTTATATATAAATATATAGGAGCGGGGCGGCACGATGGCTTAGTGGTTAGCATGTTTTCCTCTCAGCGCTAGAGATTCCTGGTTCGAATCCCTATCTAGGTGGAGTTTCCATGTTCTCTCCGTGTCTGCGTGGGTTTCCTCCGGGTTCTCCAAATTAAGAGTGTTCTTCAAATTGCCCCATATAGTGTGTGTTTGTGTGCGTGTTTGGGTGAGTAAGTGTGTTCAGTGATAGATTGGCGTCTTGTCCTGGGTCTATCTGCCCAGCGCCTGAAACGTTCTCCCCTGGATGGACATGGGGAACCCCCCCACGACCCTAATAGAGGATAAAGCGGAAGATAATGGATATATATGTAAATATACATATATATGGGATGGCGCACTCTGCTGCAGTTGTATACTTTATTATTACTTGAGATTTAGTGGGTCATCCAGCACAATTGTGTTGCCGTATGCCGTTGCTTAGCAACCATTCTTTAAGATTACATCGCGAACCACCGGCTTGTAAATAACTCACATTTGTAAATTAAACCTTGCTTTTTTACTATAGATTTATAAGGGTTTTATAGAATAAATCACGGGAATGAGGTCTAACGGCACTTTGTTTCGCACCCTCTCGTACCTGCTTTAGTAAACTGTGGTTAGGCCTTGATGACCTGACTTATAAAATCTTCACCATAAAAGTTTCCAGGGATTTGTCGTACACACAAAGTCCTTCAAACTGTTTATTCGTTCTTTTGTAATAATACAAACGACAGCTTTTTCGCTTAGTAAAAATATGTATGTGAACCATTGGCGGGCCGTGCATTTCACACCGAGGCCTTCAGTAATGCTCCATCTGAATAACTATTTTATGGCATTAAAAACATCTGAAACTGCAGTATAAATAGCCGTCTTTGATGCAACATGCTTTTTGATGAACGTGTGCGCCCTTTATAAGCCACAGAGATCGACCACCAGCAGCAGGAACGCGAGGGGTAGATAACATCGAGCAGCATGTGTTTTGTAATGAATTCCCAAGCCTGTAACATCCTGTCTCCAGTGCTCGTTCATACCCACCATCAAAAAAACAGCATCAAAATAATAATTCATTCATTCATTCATTATCTCCCGCTTATCCTCTATTAGGGTCGCGGGGGGGTTCCCCATGCCCATCCAGGAGAGAACGTCTCGGGTGCTGGGCAGATAGACCCAGGACAGGGCGCCAATCCATCGCTGGGCACACACTCACTCACACACACACACTCTATATGGGGCAATTTGGAGAATTCAATTGACTTGATCCATGTTTTTGGACTGTGGGAGGAAACCGGAGAACCCGGAGGAAACCCACGCGGACACGGGGAGAACATGGAAACATGGAAACCCAGATGGGGATTCGAACCGGGAATCCCTAGCGCTAAGAGGCGAATGTGCTAACCACTAAGCCACCGTGCCGCCCAAAATAATAATAAAAATTATTATTATTATTAGTTTCATTAAGAAGTCCTGTCCTATTGCCATTAAAGCTACTGCTTTAAGTCGAGTCGTAGTTCTGTAAGAAGTTTTAATTGGCTGAAAATGTACTCTCCAATCAGAGGGCGGAAATATGATGACATGACGTTAGAGGCTTAAAGGCTTCGGTATCTATCCATCCATTATCTTCTGATTTGTCCTGTACTGGGGTTGAGGGGGGGTTCCCTATGCCCATCCAGGGGAGAACGTTTTGGGCGTCAATCTATCGTTGGGCACACACTCACTCACACAGACACACTCTATATGGGGCAATTTGGAGAATTCAATTGACTTGATCCATGTTTTTGGACTGTGGGCGGAAACTGGAGAACCCGGAGGGGAGAACATGGAAACTCCACCTAGATTGAGATTCGAACTGGGAATTCCTAGTGCTGAGAGGAGAACATGCTAACCACTAAGCCACAATGCCAAAATCTGATTGTTTGAAGCGACAGGTCGCCCTTACACTTGACAAAAGTCATTCTGAAGGCATAGGCAGTAAAGTTTCAACTTGGCAAACATTCATTATTATTCATTATCTCCCGCTTATCCTCTATTAGGGTCGCGGTGGGGTTCCCCATGCCCATCCAGGGGAGAACATCTCGGGCGCTGGGCAGATAAACCCAGGACAGGGCGCCAATCCATCGCTGGGCACACACTCACTCACACAGACACACTCTATATGGGGCAATTTTGAGAATTCAATTAACTTGTTCCATGTTTTTGGACTGTGGGAGGAAACCGGAGAACCCGGAGGAAACCCACGCTGACACGGGGAGAACATGGAAACTCCACCCAGATGGGGATTTGAACCGGGAATCCCTAACGCTGAGAGGCGAACGTGCTAACCACTAAGCCACCGTGCCGCCACTTGGCAAACAACGATGCTGAAATCCATCCATCCATCCATCCATTATCTTCCGCTTTATCATCTATTAGGCTCATGGGGGGGTTTCTCATGCCAATCCAAGGGAGAACGTTTTGGGCGCTGGGCAGATACACCCAGGACAGGGCGTCAATCTATCGCTGGACACACACTCACTCACACAATCTGCCTCTATATGGGGCAATTGGAGAACTCAATTGACCTTGATCCATGTTTTTGGACTGTGGAAGATAACCAGAGAACCCGGAAGCAACCCACGCGGACACAGGGAGAACATGGAAACTCCACACAGATTGGGATTCAAACCAGGAATCTGTAGTGCTGAGAGGAGAACATGCTAACCACTAAGCCACCGTGCCGCCCTGACATTTTATTATTATTATTATCATCCATTATCTTCCGTGTCATCCTCTATTAGGGTTGTGGGGGGGGGTTCCCCATGCCCATCCAGGGGAGAACGTTTCGGGCGCTGGGCAGATACACCCAGGACAGGACACCAATCTATCACTGGGCACACACTCACTCACACAGACACACACAATATGGGGCAATTTGGAGAACTTAATTGACATTGATCCATGTTTTTGGACTGTGGGAGGAAACCGGAGAACCCGGAGGACATGGAAACTCCACCCAGATTGGGATTTGAACCGGGAATCCCTAGTGCTGAGAGGAGAACATGCTAACCACTAAGCCACCGTGCCGCCCCGATACTAAAATGTGATTGGTTAAATGCTCTTGTAAGAAATCCACTGTGATATTTAGGCCTTCAGGGGCTTTGAACGTCCTGACGAGCCGCCGCTGATGTAAACCAGACAGCCCTTATTTCCATACAGTTCATTTCTATGCATATGAATGTTTTAATGGACAGATTGATTTACTGTCACACCGTCTATGTTCTGTTTCCACCCGTAAGTGTCCTTCAACTCAAATACAATAATACAATTCTGTGGACATGACTTGTGTGCTGTACACATACTGTTTCAACAATAAATGCTAATCTGCTTTCAGGCTATATTTGTCAGAGCCTGAAGTATATTGACTTTAAAGCATAAGCTGCTGCTAATCGCTGATGCAGATCTGCGCTGTCGCAGGAAAAGGACACGAAAAATCCAGCATGCCGGATAAACGAATCTGACCTCTCGATCACTGTAATCGACAGGCTTTCTGCAGAATCCCTACTGCTGGGATAGTCCCCAACATACGACATTATCCAGTGACACGGTGGTGGTGTGTGAGTGTGTGTTGTGCTGGTTCGAGTAGATCAGACACAGAACACCAATCAGAACATACAGGTGTCTGATCCACTCGTACCATCATCCATCCATTCATTCATCCATTATCTTCCGCTTTATCCTCTAGTAGGTTCACGGTGGGGTTCCCCATGCCCCCTGCCTGGGCGCTGAGCAGATAGACCCAGGACAGGGCGCCAATCCATCGCTGGGTACACACTTACTCACACAAGCACACTCTATATGGGGCAATTTAGAGAATTCAATTGACTTGATCCATGTTTTTGGACTGTAGGAGGAAACCGGAGAACCCGGAGGAAACCCACGCAGACACGGGGAGAACATGGAAACTCCACGCAGATTGGGATTCGAACCAGGAATCCCTAGCGCTGAGAGGCGAACGTGCTAACCACTAAGCCACCGTGCCACGGTTCAAGCATAATTAATTGCTCTAAATGCCCCTATCTTAATTGCCCCTATATAGTGCGTGTCTAATGATAGATTAGTAGAAGATTAAATGGAAGACCTGCCCAGCGATAGATTGGCGCCCTGTCCTGGGTTTATCTGCCCAGTGCCCGAAACGTTCTCTATATGGGGCACACCCTATGTGGGGCAATATGGAGAATTCAATTGACCTTGATTCATGTTTTTTGGACTGTGGGAGGAAACCGGAGTACCCGGAGGAAACCCACACGGACACGGGGAGAACATGGAAACTCCACCCAGATTGGGAATCCAACCGGGGCTCCCCAGCACTGAGAGGAGAACATGCCAACCACTAAGCCACCGTACAAACGCCGTGAATCGCTGTGAACGCCGGGGGTTCCAGCTCACAGTTCTCCAGCAGTTACCAGTGACCCCTTCCCGCAGAGTTTCCACCGCCTGCCGTTTAATTAGCGCTAAAGGACAACGAACGGCTGCGGGATTCAAATTGCCTTTGATGAAGCCGTTTGGTGCTAAAGTGGAAGCGCTTGCATCGTAACGCCGAGGAATTTATCAGAGCCCCGCGTCTTTACTCGCTATTCTTTGGGCTGAATGTGTAATCGTACTCTACTTTGCAAGGCTCCAAAGACCTGAAATCTGGGTCGAATGTGCACTCCGAGCTTTCCAGGTACTTTTTTAAACCCAGATGAAAGAACGGCTCTCTTCCCGTGTTCCCTGATGATGAAAAAAAGTTGATGTAAATAGGCGTGGTAGCCTATTGATGTAAATAAGGGCGTGGTAGCTCAGTGGTTAGGGTGTTGGGCTGTCAATCTAAAGGTTGGCGGTTCAAATCCCAGGTCCACTGAAGTTACCAATGTGGGTCCTTGAGCAAGACCCTTAACCCTCATTGCTCCAGGGATGTTGTGATTAACCCTGTGCTCACTTTGTAAGTCGCTTTGGATAAAAGCGTCTGTTAAATAACCAAATGCACTTGGCTTAGTGGTTAGCACGTTCGCATCTCAGCGCTAGGGATTCCCGGTTCGAATCCCCATCTGGGTGGAGTTTCCATGTTCTCCCGTGTCCACGTGGGTTTCCTCTGGGTTCTCCGGTTTTCTCCCACAGTCCAAAAACATGGATCAAGTCAATTGAATTCTCCAAATTGCCCCATATAGAGTGTGTCTGTGTGAGTGAGTGAGTGCCCAGCGATGGATTGGCGCCCTGTCCTGGGTCTATCTGCCCCAGCGCCCAAGATGTTCTCCCCTGGATGGGCATGGGGAACCCCCCCCCCCCCCCGCGACCCTAATAGAGGATAAAGCGTGAGATAATGAATGAATGAATGAAATGCAAATGCAAATAGGTTTGCGAAATGACTGGATAATGCATGAAGCAACCCAACACTGAAACAACAAAATCAGTTCCTACACATTTGGTCATTTATATTTGGTCATTTAGCAGACACTTTTATCCAAAGTGACCTACAAGTATCCCAAATCGGTTGTGGTCAGAACACAAAAAAAGAGGGCGTGGTAGCTCAGTGGTTCAGGGCATTGGGCTATCAATCTGAAGGTTGTGGGTTTAAATCCCAGGTCCACTGCAATTACCAATGTGGGTCCTTAAGCAAGACCCTTAACCCTCATTGCTCCAGGGATGTTGTGATTAACCCTGTGTTCACCTTGTAAGTCGCTTTGGATAAAAGCGTCCAATAAATGACCAAATGTAAATATAAATGTAACACAGGGTTAATACATCAACCCAGGAGCAATGAGGGTTAAGGGTCTTGCTCAAGGACCCACATTGGTAACTTCAGTGGACTTATGATTTAAACCCACAACCTTCGGGTTGATAGACCAACACCCTAATCACTGAGCTTCACACCCGCTACCACACCTACATGGCTATAAAAACCTGTAGCTTAGTGCTTAGCACGTTCATCTAGGTTCGATTCCCAATCTGGGTGGAGATTCCACGTTCTGCCAGTGGCGGGGTTCTCCGGGTTCCTCCCACAGTCGAAAAACATGGATTCAAGATGAAGCGATCCATCCGTTATCTTCTGCTTTATCCTCTATTAGGATCATGGTGGGGGTGGGGGGTGGGAGGGAGAATGTTTCAGGCACTGGGCAGATACACTCAGGACAGGGCGTCAATCAATCGCTGGGCACACTCACGCACACAGACACACTCTATATGGGGCAATTTGGAGAACTCAATTGACTTGATCCATGTTTTTGGACTGATGTGCGGCACGGTGGCTTAGTGGTTGGCATGTTCTCCTCTCAGCGCTAAGGATTTCCGGTTCGAATCCCAATCTGGGTGGAGTTTCCATGTTCTCCGGTTTCCTCCCACAGTCCATAAACATGGATCAAGGTCAATTGAATTCTTCAAATTGCCCCACATAGAGTGTGTTTGGGTGTGTGGCTGTTTGAGTGAGTGTGTGCCCAGATGTTTTCCCCTGTATGGGCATGGGGAACCCCCCCACCCGCAACCCTAATAGAGGATAAAATGGAAGAAAATAGATGAATGGATTTTGGACTGTGGGAGGAAACTAGAGAATCCGAAGGAAACCCACGCGGACACGGGGAGAACACCCAGAAACTCCACCCAGATCGGGATTCGAACCCAGATCCCCAGGCTTCTACCTCACTCATCTACACACTAAAATTAATTACGGTAGCTAATTTAAAATCACAGGTCTATACTGGATGTTCCATCCATCCATTATCTTCCATAATCCTCCACTAGGGTCATGGGGGGTGGTGTTTTCCAATCCCATTCAGGGGAGAACGTTTCAGGCGCTGGGCAGATACACCCAGGACAGGGTGCCAATCTATCGCTGGGCAGACACTCACTCACAATACACACTCTATACGGGGCAATTTGGAGAATTCAATGAACCTTTATCCATGTTTTTGGACTGTGGGAGGAAACCGGAGAACCCGGAGGAAACCCACGTGGACGGGGGAGAACATGAAAACTCCACCCAGATGGGGATTCGAACCGGGAATCAATAGCAAACAATAATAATGTTTTATTTATCGAATTTTAACTTGGGGGGCTGGCGGCACGGTGGCTTAGTGGTTAGCATGTTCTCCTCTCAGCGCTAGGGATTCCCGGTTCAAATCCCCATCTGGGTGGAGTTTCCATGTTCTCCCCGTGTCTGCGTGGGTTTCCTCCGGGTTCTCCGGTTTCCTCCCACAGTCCAAAAACATGGAACAAGTTAATTGAATTCTCAAAATTGCCCCCTATAGAGTGTGTTTGTGTGAGTGAGTGTGTGCCCAGCGATGGATTGGCGCCCTGTCCTGGGTCTATCTGCCCAGCGCCCGAGACGTTCTCCCCTGGATGGGCATGGGGAACCCCACCGCGACCCTAATAGAGGATAAGCGGGAGATAATGAATGAATGAATGAACTTGGGGGGCAAATGTGGTGTTTGTGTGTGAGTGAGTGGGTGCCCAGTGATAGATTGGCGCCCTGTCCTGGGTGTATCTGCCCAGCGCCCGAGACGCTCTCCCCTGGATGGGCATGGGGAAACCTCCCCCCCCCCACGACCGTAATAGAGGGTAAAGCATAAGATAATGAATAGATTATTATTGTTTGATTCGAGCAGCTGATTTTAAATATTCAATAAAGTCTGATCTCTCTGTCATCGGGTGATGCGTGAGAATCGTTCGTCATGTTCTCTTTTATAATTTGGGTCTGATACATTTCAGCATCACACTGTTTTGAAACTGGCTGCACAGTAGACTGAACTCAGCATTATCCCTTGGAGTGGAATCTGCAGTGTACAGTCATTTCCGTTTCAGTCACACAGTCCCCAAACCGCAGTTCCTGCAATATTTATGTTATTTAACGTCCGGGGTGCAGCAGCTGACAGCATGCTATTTTAATGCCACTGCGTTTCTCACACTGTATTATTATTATTAACATCTGTATTATAAGCCATGCATATAACTGAGTAGCTTTTTATTCTATTCTATATTATTTTATTTTTATTTTGTATATATTCATTCATTTATTCATTCATTATCTTCCGCTTTATCCTCTATTAGGGTCGGGGGGGGGGGGTCCCATGCCCATCCAGGGGAGACGCTGGGCAGATACACCTCGGACAGGGCGCCAATCCATCGCTGGGCACACAGTCACTCACACAGACACGCACGCATTATTTTGTATATATTAAGCTTCATTTCTAGTACATGTTTTCTTTTTACATTTACATTACATTTGGTCATTTATTTACATTTGGTCATTTATTGGACGCTTTTATCCAAAGCGACTTACAAGGTGAGCACAGGGTTAATCACAACATCCCTGGAGCAATGAGGGTTAAGGCTCTTGCTTAAGGACTCACATTGGTAACTTCAGTGGACCTGGGATTTGAACCATCAACCTTCAGATTGATAACCCAACACCCTAACCACTGAGCTACCGCACCCTCTTTTTAAAGTACTTCTTCTCCCATTGTGGGACCATCCATCCATTATCTTCTAGGGTCGTGGGTGGGGGGGTTCCCATGCCCATCCAGTGGAGAAAGTTTCAGGCACTCGGCAGATACACCCAGGACAGGGTGCCAATCTATCACTGGGCACACTCACTCACACAGACACGCACACATACACACTCTATATGGGGCAATTTGGAGAATTCAATTGACCTTTCATTCATTTATTCATTATCTCCCGCTTTATCCTCTATTAGGGTCGTTGTGGGGTTCCCCATGCCCATCAAGGGGAGAACGTCTCGGGCGCTGGGCAGATAGACCCAGGACAGGGCGCCAATCTATCACTGGGCACACACTCACTCACAAGGACACACTCTATATGGGGCAATTTTGAGAATTCAATTGACCTTGATTCATGTTTTTGGACTGTGGGAGGAAACCGAAGAACGCAGAGGAAACCCACACAGATACGGGGAGAACATGGAAACTCCACCCAGATTGGGATTTGAACTGGGAATCCCTAGCGGTGAGAGGAGAACATGCTAACCACTAAGCCACCGTGCCCCCTGAATTACTTACTTAATTACTTACCTCATCTCATTATCTACATTATAATCCTCTATTAGGATCACAGGAAGTGGGGGGGTTCACAATTGGGTTTCCTAGTGGAGGGTCAATTTTGGACGCTGGGCATTAGGATGAGATTAGAAATCCTCTACAAGGGTTGCGGGGGGTTACCCATGCCCATCCAGGGGAGAACGTTGGCAGATACTGGGCAGATACACCCAGGACAGGGCGCCAATCCATCGCTGGGCAAACACTCACTCACACAGACACACTCTATATAGGGGCAATTACTTACCTCATCTCATTATCTTTATTATAATCCTGATAAGGATCACAGGGAGCGGGAGGTTCACTATTGGGTTTCCTAGTGGAGGGTCAATTTTGGGCGCTGGGCAGATACACCCAAAACAGGGCTCCAACCCACTAAACCACAAAGACACACACGAACACTTTATAGAGGCAATTTATTTAGGGGCAATTTCTCTACATCCTCTTCTACAAGGGTTGCGGGGGGTTACCCATGCACTTCCAGGGGAGAACGTTTCGGGCGCTGGGCAGATACACCCAGGACAGGGGGCCAATCCATCACTGGGCACACACTCACTCACACAGACACACTCTATATGGGGCAATTTGGAGAATTCAATTGATCTTGATTCATGTTTTTGGACTGTGGGAGGAAACCGAAAAACCCAGAGGAAACCCACACAGACACGGGGAGAAGATGGAAACACCACCCAGATTGGGATTTGAACTGGGAATCCCTAGCGGTGGAGGGTCAATTTTGGACGCTGGGCAGATACACCCAAAACAGGGCTCCAACCCACTAAACCACAAAGACACATGAACACTTTATAGAGGCAATTTATGTAGGGGCAAATTCTCATCTCATCTTAATGAGATAAGAAATCCTCTACAAGGGTTGTGGGGGGTTACCCATGCACATAAAGGGGAGAACGTTTTGGGCGCTGGGCAGATACACTCAGGACAGGGCGCCAATCCATCACTGGGCACACACTCACTCACACAGACACACTCAATATGGGGCAATTTGGAGAATTCATTTGACCTTGATCCATATTTTGGGACTGTGGGAGGAAACCGGAGAACCTGGATGAAACCCACGCCGATACGGGGAGAACATGGAAACTCCACCCAGATTGGGATTTGAACTGGGAATCCCTGGCACTGAGAGGAGAACATGCTAACCACTAAGCCACTGTGCCACCTGAACATACAAATACTGTAAATAAAAATAGGCGCTGTGGTAAAGTTAGTTCTCTTTATTGGATTCCTTTGCAGGTCAGACTAACTCACCCTCAACTCCTGCACCTGTCTAAGCCGTAGTTACTTTACTGAGGTATTGGATGAGACAGACTGGTCTTTGTGCCGCATCACAATAACGAGCATTGGGATTGCCCATGACCCTGTTGCCAGGTTACTAGCCGTCTTATTTCGGCTACTTTACTTTATATTCAGTATAAAGCCCTCTGAGGTAGGGTGGTGATTTCGATATTTTATTATTAGCGCCGCATGGTGGCTTAGTGGTTAGCATGTTCTCCTCTCAGCACTAGGTATCCCCAGTTCGAATCCCCATCTTGGTGAGGTTTCCATGTTCCCCCTGTGTCCACGTGAGCTTCCTCCGGGTTCTCCGGTTTCCTCCCACAGGATGGATGTTATAAGCAACATATTACAGTACGAGAGGGCGTGCATTATTGTTAATAAATCACGGAAAGTGCATGTTAGGCGGTAGGTTTCTCCGGGATGAATGTCGTGCAATAAACCGAGATTTGCTTCATCGTATAGCATATAGTCTTTCTGTAAGTGTCTTTGAGCACAAATAGAGCTGAATAACAGCACGGTAAGGTGGCTTAGTGGTTAGCAGGTTCTTCTCTTAGCACTAGGGATTCCCGGTTTGAATCCCAATCTCCCCGTGTCCGCGTGGGTTTCCGTGTGGGTTTCCTCCGGGTTCTCCAGTTTCCTCCCACAGTCTAAAAACATGGATCATGGATCAAGGTCAATTGAATTCTCCGAATTGCCCCATATAGAGTGTGTCTGTGTGAGTAAGTGTGTGCGCAGTGATAGATTGGCGCCCTGTCCTGGGTGTATCTGCCCAGCGCCCGAAACGTTCTTTAGTACCTTGATCCATATTTTTGGACTGTGGCAGGAAACTGGAGAACCCAGAGGAAACCCACGCGGACATGGGGAGAACATGGAAACTCCACCCAGATTGGGATTTGAACCTGGAATCCCTAGAGCTGAGAGGAGAACATGCTAATCACTAAGCCACCAGGCCACCCAACCTATTGATTGGGTTATTATTTGATATTTTATGTTGATGTTCTGCCATCATGGAAATTCATGCTGCATTGAAGATGCATTGTCTTCGACTTCAGAGTTGTTCATGTTCATGTGATACCTCCTCATGGAAAACTTGGTTGCGGTGACCAATCAAATGTTGAGTTGGCGACACCAAGGCCATCTAGCTATATTGATCGGTGTAAAAGCTCATGAATATAATATCGTAGTCTCAATGTATGTTGTGTTGACGCAGAAAACAAGAACAGTTGTTGGATTTGACCTCCTTTAATCCTTTCGCACTCATTCAGTGTGCGGTGTCATTGGCTTCGCATGCCGGAATATTACTCATTTATTATAATACAAACTTGTAATTCAGAGAATCCAGAGATGTACAAAAGAACCACAAAATGCGATGGAACGTACGCATGACCTCAGCGGTCTTTTGGAAGCTGATTATTCACAGTAGCTGGGTTTGGAAGGATTATTTTGTTTCTCATCATTTCCCAAAATGCGAATCGTGCTTCAGCCTTATATTTGGTAAATTTGAAATTGGAAAGTTGGTTGTTGGATATCAAAGCCGTGCAATTTCTTATCTCATCTTATTATTTTGACCGCTGAATCATCTTTTAGGGTCGCAGGGGGGGTTCCCCATGTCCATCCAGGGGAGAATGTTTCGGGCGCTGGGCAGATACACCCAGGACAGGGTGCCAATCTATTGCTCGGCAAACACTCACTCACACAGACACACTCTATATGGGGCAATTTGAAGCATTCAATTTACCTTCAGGGCGGCACGGTGGCTTAGTGGTTAGCATGTTCCTCTCTCAGCACTAGGGATTCCCGTTTCGAATCCCAATCTGGGTGAAGTTTCCATGTTCTCCCCATGTCCGCGTGGAAAAACATGGATAAAGGTCAAATGAATTTTCCAAATTGCCCCATATAGAGTGTGTATGTGTGAGTGAATGTGTGTGTGTGCCCAGCGATAGTTTGGCGCCCTGTCCTGGGTGTATCTGCCCAGCGCCTGAAACGTTCTCCCCTGAATGGGCATGGGGAACCCCCCCATCCCCCGCGACCCTAATAGAGGATAAAGCGGAAGATAATGAATGGATGGATGGAATTTACCTTGAATCAAAGTTTTGGACTGTGGGTGGAAACTGGAGATTCATTCATTCATTCATTATCTTCCGCTTTATCCTCTATTAGGGTCGCGGTGGGGTTCCCCATGCACATCCAGGGGAGAACGTCTCGGGCGCTGGGCAGATACACCCAGAACAGGGCGCCAATCCATCGCTGGGCACTGAAGATCCAATAACATGGATTAAAGGTAAATCGAGTGCTATATAGCGTGTATTTGTGTGTGTGTGTGTGTGTGTGTGTGTGTGTGTGTGTGTGTAAGTGTATGTGTGTGTGGGTGTGAGTGAGTGTGCCCAATGATTTGTTGGTGCCCTGTGCCCAATCTATAATCCGATAATTATATGGGATTACTGAATGGGGAACTCTCACACCACCCTAATAGAGGATTAACCAGAAGATAATAAATTAATGAATGATTGATTGAGTTTTGGGCGGCTCGGTGTCTTAGTGGTTGGCATGTTCTCCTCTCAGCCCTGGGATCCAGGTTCGAATCCCAATCTGGGTGGAGTTTCCATGTTCTCCCCGTGTCCACGTGAGTTTCCTCTGGGTTCTCCGATTTCCTCCCACAGTCCCAAAACATGGATCAAGTCAATTGAATTCTCCTAATTGCCCCATATAGAGTGTGCTTGTGTGTGTGTCTAGAGCAGTGCTTCTCAAATAGTGGGGCACGCCCCCCTGGGGGGGTGCAGTGCGGTGCCTGGAGGGGGCGCATAACAAGATATCACAGAGCAAGTGATATTAAGTATAATGAACAAACCCTCAAGAGACAACATGGACAAATATTTAACAGAGATGAGGAGAGAAAGGCGGAGATAAGACCAACAAAATATGTTCAAGTGAATGTAGCGCCTGGCTTCACGGTAACTGAGGTGGAGACGAAGAAAGACCAGCGTGTCTTCTGTGTCTTTAAATGTCGGCAGTGGACAGCATTAAGCCAAATAGATGAAGGTGTCACTTAAAGACATTACACCCCAATCACGCTGATAACTGCTTGAGTTATTAATGGAAAACGTGACGCGTAGAGCCAGCAATCATCCCGCTTTATGAAAGCTGCTCCAGAAAAGCTGTGTGCTGCAGAACGGGTGTGTTGGAGACATTAGATCTGACCTCCTCATTTTGATAAAAAATTTTTTTTAAAAAAAAACAGCACAAATCGTTTTGTTTTGTAGGTTAAAGTCTTAATAAATTGTGATCCTGAATGAATGTTGCTGATGAATTAGAATTTATTATTATTCATTGATTTTATTTCATTTCATTTTTCAGGATCAAATGCCAGTCAGTTCAGAAACGTTTCTAGTTTAAATAAGGATTTCATTCGTTTCTGTTACAAACTAAAAAACAAAGTTAATCGAATGATTCTGTTCTAAGTTGATCTATATTTCTTTCTTTTTCATTCATTCATTCATTATCTTCCGCTTTATCCTTTATTAGGGTCGCGGTGGAGTTCCCCATGCCCATCCAGGGGAGAACGTCTCGGGCGCTGGGCAGATACACCCAGGACAGGGCGCCAATCCATCGCTGGGCACACACTCACTCACACAGACACACTTTTCACACAGGGAAATTTTGAGAATTCAATTGACTTGATCCATGTTTTTGGACTGTGGGAGGAAACCGGAGAACCCGGAGGAAAACCACGTGGACACGGGGAGAACATGGAAACTCCACCCAGATGGGGATTCGAACCGGGAATCCCTAGTGCTGAGAGGAGAACATGCTAACCACTAAGCCACCGTGCCGCCCATTTCTTTCTTTTTTGTTTTCTTTATTGTTAATTAGGATACATTGGGCGGCACGGTGGCTTAATGGTTAGCACGTTTGCCTCTCAGCGCTAAGGATTCCCGGTTTGAATCCCCATCTGGGTGGAGTTTCCATGTTCTCCCCATGTCTCCCTGGGTTTCCTCCGGGTTCTCCGATTTCCTCCCACAGTCCAAAAACATGGATCAAGTCAATTGAATTCTTCAAATTGCCCCATATAGACTGTGTTTGTGTGAGTGAGTGTGTGCCCAGTGATAGATTGGGGCCCTGTCCTGGGTGTATCTGCCCAGCGCCCGAGACGTTCTCCCCTGGATGGGTATGGGGAACCCCACCGACCCTAATAGAGGATAAAGCGGGAGGTAATGAATGAATGAATGAAAAGGATACATTGTTATAAAACTTAGTACTTAGAACAAATTTATAGACAAAAGATACTACAGTGGGCGTGTAAAAATACTTTTTCCTCCCATTTTGTCATGTGGGGGGGTGAGTGTGCGTGTGGGGGGGCGCAAAAAGTATACTTCTTCCTAGGGGGGCTTAACAGTAAATATTGAGAATCACTGGTCTAGAGCGATAGATTGGCGCCCTGTCCTGGGTGTATCTGTCCAGTGCCCGAAACATTCTCGCCTCGGTAGGCTTGGGGAACCCCCCCACGACCCAAGTAGAGGATAAAGCAGAAGATAAATGAATGAATATAAAGAGGAAGAGTTGACGACTGCGAAAGTAAGAAATCCAGGGAATCAATGTGTGTTCCGTCAGCAGGGTTCTCCACGAGGCAAGGTCATGGACGTTTTCTTACTCAATCATTGATGAGGCTAATCAGCGTGCACAAACAGAAAATCGTTTAAGGATTTATATTCAGAAAGTTCACAAACGGGCCATCATAAAAGTCTATATACCCTTTTCGTCTCGTGCATTATTAAAAGTAAAATAACCTACATTGATTTTTTAAAGAACTTCTCCTTATAGACGTCGGACCTGCCGAGTCGAAAGAACATGCTCACTGACATGAGGTGTATAGCCAAGTCAAATTCAGACCACTTTAATTGCTAATGCCTTGACGACACTCGAATCGGCAACCCAGTGACCTTACTTGAGCTCAGGTGGCTATCTGGGTCACATGACTGTGATAAAGTGTGTCTCTATTACCTTATTAAAGGTAGGAAAACACCCTATGGGTAGCGTAGGGCGAGTGCGGGAGGCAGCATTTGGAGAACGGCAGGTTTGCTTTGGTTCCTCACAAGGAACATCATAACCTGGTTGGAAAACAGCACCCATTTGGACAGATGGCCACGACACTGGATCTACACTGGATCTACAAAAAACATGGATCAAGTCAATTGAGCTCTCCAAATTGCCCCATATAGAGTGTGTTTGTGTGTGAGTCTGTGTGAGTGAGTGTGTGCCAAGTCATAGATTGGTGTCCTGTCCTGGGTGTATTTGCCGAGCGCCCAATAGGCACGGGCATTTCTCCTCGGATAGGCATGGGAAACCCCCCCTCGACCCTAATATAGGATAAAGTCCAATATGCTATCCACTGCTGACAGACATAATTAATATGTCATTTAATTTTATACAATATAAATAATGGGGGCGGCACGGTGGCTTAGTGGTTAGCACATTTGCCTCTCAGCGCTGGGGATTCCCGGTTCGAATCCCCATCTGGGTGGAGTTTCCATGTTCTCCCCGTGTCTGCGTGGGGTTCCTCCGGGTTCTCCGGTTTCCTCCCACAGTCCAAAAACATGGATCAAGTTAATTGAATTCTCAAAATTGCCCCATATAGAGTGTGTCTGTGTGAGTGAGTGTGTGCCCAGCGATGGATTGGCGACCTGTCCTGGGTGTATCTGCCCAGCACCCGAGACGTTCTCCCCTGGATGGGCATGGGGAACCCCACCGCGACCCCAATAGAGGATAAAGCGGGAGATAATGAATGAATAAAAGAATGAACAATATAAATAATAAATGATCAAACAAAATGGTTCCTCACAGGGAACATCATAACCTGGTTGGGGAACAGGACCCATCTGGACAGACGCTCACTACACTGGATCTACACTTGTCACTGGATCTCCAGTTTTCTGACAGACAGACGGCAGACAGTGCAAGTCGGCAAGCATCTTTCCCCCTGCTTTACTCTCAGCATTAGGCCTCCTCAGGGGTGTGTTCTGAGTCCTTTGCTGTACTCATTATACACATATGACTGCGTGGCCACCTCCAGCTCCACAACCATCATTAAGTTTGCTGGCGACACCGTTGTAGTAGGTCTGATCTCCAACAACGATGAGAGGGCCTACATGGAGGAGATTACACACCTGGAGACCTGGTGCCAGGATAATAATCTCCAACTCAACGTCAGCAAGACTAAGGAGCTGATAGTGGACTACAGCAAGAAACAGACGAGGAGCTTCCACCCTGTGAGGATCAACGGCGCTGCAGTGGAAAGGGTAGACAACTTCAAGTACCTTGGAGTTCACAATTCGCAGGACATATCTTGGTCCTGGCACATTGACAAACTGGCAAAGAAGGCTCGTCAGCATCTCTACCACCTTCGACGTCTACGAGACTTCAGGCTGCCCTTCAAGGTCCTGCAGAATTTCTACTCCTGCACCGTCGAAAGCATCCTCACAGGGATCGTCATAACCTGGTTCGGGAACAGCGTTCATGACAAAATGGGATGAAAAAGTATTTTTACACGTCCACTGTAGTGTGATTTGTCTATAAGTTTGTTATAAGTACACCTCTATTATAACAATGTCTCCTTATTAACAATAAAGAAAACAAAAAAGAAAGAACTATAGATCAACTTAGAACAAAGAATCAATTGATTAACTTTGTTTTTTTAGTTTGTAACAGAAACGAATGAAATCCTTATATAAACCAGAAACGTTTTTGAACTGACTGGCATTTGATACTCATTCATTCATTCATTACCTCCCGCTTTATCCTCTATTAGGGTCGCGGTGGGGTTCCCCATGCCCATCCAGGGGAGAACATCTCGGGCGCTGGGCAGAAAGACCCAGGACAGGGCGCCAATCTATCACTGGGCACACACTCACTCACACAAACACACTCTATATGGGGCAATTTGGAGAATTCAATTGACTTGATCCATGTTTTTGGACTGTGGGAGGAAACCGGAGAACCCGGAGGAAACCCACGCAGACACGGGGAGGACATGGAAACTCCACCCAGATGGGGATTCGAACCAAGAATGCCTACTGAAAAATTAAATGAAATAAAATCAATAAATAATAATAAAGTCAAATTCATCCGCAACATTCATTCAGGATATACAATATAGTATATAAAATATGGGATATACAATATAGTGACACCTAAACCTACAAAACTCAAATGAATACAATGATTTGTGCCGTTTTATTTATTTATTTTGTGCTGTTTTTATTTATTCTTTTATCAAAATGGTCAGATCTAATGTCTCCAACACGTCCGTTCTGCAGCGCACAGCTTTTCTAGAGCAGCTTTCATAAAGCGGGATGATTGCTGGCTCTACGCGTCACGTTTTCGATTAATAACTCAAGCAGTTATCAGCGTGATTGGGGTGTAATGTGTCAGGTTGGGAGGGCTGGGCCACTTCCCCCTGTCACCCGTGTTTCGGGTTTGGCCTTGTAGGGCTTCCGCAGGTAGGGCACGATCAGGTCCTACCTGATCACATGTGACCTGCAGCTGGTGTCTTAAGCACGTGGTTTCCCGTTAGCCGGCAGGTCAGCATTAGCTTAAGGGTTACTTCGGGTGTCTGCGGATGTGCTTTGCTGTTTTGGTTCGTTTGGTTTATCTCGGCACGTTCAGTCGTGCCTTCAGCGGCGCATTCCCGCCGATATATATTTGTATGTAAGCTTCCGGCACGTCCCGCCGTGCCTTCAGCGGCGTTCCCGCTACTGTTTACTATTAAACTCTTTTCGCTTACCTGGTCGCCTGGCTCGCTTCCTGCACCGCACCGCGCTGTGCCGCTCTCTCCGGACAGCGCACCCGTATGTGACATAATGTCTTTTAGTGACACCTTCATCTATTTGGCTTAATGCTGTCCACTGCCAACATTTAAAGACACAGAAGACACACCGGTCTTTCTTCGCCTCCACCTCAGTTACCGTGAAGCCAGGCACTACATACACTTGGTCACATTTCCTCGTTTTAACTTTCGGTTGGGGCGGCACGGTGGCTTAGTGGTTAGCATGTTCGCCTCTCAGCACTAGGGATTCCCGGTTCGAATCCCCATCTGGGTGGAGTTTCCATGTTCTCCCTGTGTCCTCGTGGGTTTCCTCCGGGTTCTCGGGTTTCCCCCCACAGTCCAAAAACATGGATCAAGTCAATTGAATTCTCCAAATTGCCCCATATAGAGTGTGTCTGTGTGAGTGAGTGTGTGCCCAGCGATGGATTGGCGCCCTGTCCTGGGTCTATCTGCCCAGCGCCCGAAATGTTCTCCCCTAAATGGGCATGGGGAACCCCACTGCGACCCTAATAGAGGATAAAGCGGGAGATAATGAATGAATGAATGAACTTTCGGTTGGGGCGGCACAGTGGCTTAGTGGTTAGCATGTTCGCCTCTCAGCACTAGGGATTCCCGGTTCGAATCCCCATCTGGGTGGAGTTTCCATGTTCTCCCCGTGTCCGCGTGGGTTTCCTCCCACAGTCCAAAAACATGGATCATGTTAATTGAAATTTCCAAATTGCCCCATATAGAGTGTGTTTGTGTGAGTGAGTGTGTGCCCAGCGATGGATTGGCGCCCTGTCCTGGGTGTATCTGCCCAGCGCCCGAGACGTTCTCCCCTGCATGGGGAGAATGAATGAATGAATGAATGAATGAACTTTCAGTTGACTTCTGTTGGTCTTATCTCCGCCTTTCTCTCCTCATCTCTGTTAAATATTTGTCCATGTTGTCTCTTGAGGGTTTGTTCAGTACACTTAATATCACTTGCTCTGTGCCCCCCCAGGCACCACACTGCACCCCCTCAGGGGGGCGCGCCCCACTATTTGAGAAGCACTGCCTTAACCCATTCTCACTTTTGCTTACTAACCACTCCCTCTGTCGGTGAGTTTAACACATTTAATCTAGCACTAACCACTCTTCTGTCTCCCGGTTCCCGTTGCCTGTTGGTGTGTTTCCTTCCCCGCCGTTCACCCTAGGTTGCCACCTCGTCCGGCACTTCACCTCCTCCTACATCTTTCTCCTGGTCTATTTAGCTCCTCCTTTCCTGCTATTTTCCATTCTCTTTGTTTATTCTATCTCCCAGTGTTATATTTTGTGTTGGTGTTGGTTTGTCTTTTGTCTTTCTGTTCTGCTTGATACCAGGTTCGCATCCATTCCTGGTCATCAAGCCACGCTCGTGACATCCACCGAGTACCACAGTGGTCCCGCTGCCGATCACCTCCTCACTCGCGTGCTACTCGGTTGCCGCTGTTTGGTTAATAAACCAATGTTGTTCATTCACGTCTCCCTTGTTCTCATTGAACCCGACTCATAACACTACGGCTTGAACTAACAGTTGGGTCGCATGTTCAGTCAAGAAGGGTCTGATCTTCCTGATGTTGTAAAGAAGGAATCTGCAGGAACGGGCGGTTTTGATAACATGATCAGAGAGTTTAAGGTATTGGTTGGGGTGATTGTGGAGCTGTCAATTTGGAAGGTCAGGTAGTGATGGATTGAGGGTTTAGCATTATAACATTATAACATTCAAATCATGGGAGCAGGAGAGCACCCAAGGTCCGACACGCCACCTACATTTGCTTAAAATAGCCTTTTTCAGCAGTTTGACTATAGTCTGCCGCCTAAATTGCATATTTGAGATCTGCAGGCCTTTAAAGTCGACCGCCGTCCTGTCCCTTTGAAGGAGTCATTCAATCCAGGTAAAACGCGGCAGAGTGCGGTGGTGCTGGAATTAAAAAGATGCTTAAACGGTGTCTGGTGTGTATTGATCCAGACCAGGCAGACCTTATAATCTTCCCTGGCCTTGACATGACACCCACATCGAGACCATTGTATTGATTGGCGCCGAGAGGTGACTGTTGTATAGAGCCGTCTCCCAGCAAGCTGTTTTCTGACAGCTGTGTGCATGCAGTGTAAACATAATGAATGAGGCTGGTAAACGAACAGAACATGATAACGTTCTATATGCGCTGCTTGACTGATGTAGGCTGGAGAACAGATTTCATCAGTAGATGATGGAGGGTCGGGGCGGCAAGGTGGCTTAGTGGTCAACACGTTCGCCTCTCTGCACTAGGGATTCCCGGTTTGAATCCCCATCTGGGTGGAGTTTCCATGTTCTCCCCGTGTCCGTGTGGGTTTCCTCCGGGTTCTCCGGTTTCCTCCCACAGTCCAAAAACATGGATCAAGTCAATTGAGTTCTCCAAATTACCCCATATAGAGTGTGTCTGTGTGCATGTCTGCGTGAGTGAGTGTGTGCCCAGCGATAGATTGGTGTCCTGTCCTGGGTGTTTCTTCCCAGGACAGAGATGGGCATGGGGAACCCCAGCGCGACCCTAAGATAGGATAAAGCAGAAGATAATAACTGAATGAATTGATGAATGATGGAGGGTCGGGGCGATCTCCCCGTGTTCGTGTGGGTTTTCTCCGGGTTCCCCGATGTCCCAGTCAAAAAACATGGATTCAAGGTCAAGGTTCGCCATGCCCGACCTTTCAATGTTTCAAACACCCAGGGATGGACATCAATCTATCGCTGTGCACACACACACACACACACACACACACACCCACACCCACACCCACACACACAAACAAACACTATATGGGGCAATCCTGAACATTTACTTTACCTTAAATCCATGTTTTTGGACTGTGGGAGGAAACCGGCGAATCCGGAGGAATCCCAGGCGGACATGGGGAGAACATGGTAACTTCACCCAGGTTGGGATTCGAACCTGGATTCCCAGCGCCAAGAGGCGGGCATGCTAACCACTAAGCCACCGTGCCGCTCTCAAGGTAAAGTGAATGCTCTAAATTGCCCCATATAGGGTGTGTTTGTTTGTGTCTGTGGGTTAGATTGGCATTCTGCCCAGCACTTGAAATGTTCTCTACTGGATGGGCATGGAACACCCACCCGCCCTCCCATGACCCTATTAGAGGATTAAGCAGAAGATAATGAATGGATGCCCCCATATAGTGTGTGTGTGTCTGTGTGGGTGAGTGTGTGCCCAGAGACGGATTGGCGTTCTGCGCTGGGTGTATCTGACCAGCGCCTAAAACGTTCTCTCCTTAATGGCCATGAGGAACCCCCCCCCCCCACCCTGCGATCCTAGTAGAGGATTAAGCGTAAGGTAATGAATAGATGAATGGAAGTTGCCCCTATCCAAATTACCCCCATATAATAGGGTGTGTTTGTGTGTGTCTGTGTAAGTGAGTGTGTGCCCAGCGATAGATTGACGTCCTGTCCTGGGTGTATCTGCCCAGCGCCCGAAACGTTCTCCTCTAAATGGCCATGGAGAACCCCCCCACCCCACCTTGCGATTCTAGTAGAGGATTAAGTGGAAGATAATGGATGGATGAATGGATGGAAGTTGCCCCAGCCAAAGTGTGTTTGTGTGCCCAATGCTGGATTGGTGCCCTGTCCTGGGTGTATCATCCATCCATCCGTTATCCTCTACTAGGGTCGCCGGGGGGTTCCCCATGCCCATCCAGGGGAGAACGTTTTGGGCGCTGGGCAGATACACCCAGGACAGGACGCCAATCAATTGTTGGACACACACCCACTCACACAAACACACTCTATATGGGGCAATTTGGAGAATTCAGTTGACCTTGATCCATGTTTTTGGACTGTGGGAGGAAACCAGAGAACCCAGAGGACATGGAAACTCCACCCAGATTGGGATTTGAACCGGGAATCCCTAGCGCTGAAAGGAGAACATGCTAACCACTAAGCCACCGTGCCGCCCCGATACCATACTACTATATGGGGCAATTTGGAGAATTCAGTTGACCTTGATCCATGTTTTTGGACTGTGGGAGGAAACCAGAGAACCCGGAGGAAACCCACACAGACACGGGGAGAACATGGAAACTCCACCCAGATTGGGACTCGAACCGAGAATCCCTAGAGCTGAGAGGAGAACATGCTAATCACTAAGACACCGTGCCGCCCTGGGTGTATCAGCCCAGCGAAAAACATAAAAGGTAACGGTGTCTAAACTAATGAAATGTTCTAGCTGACTGAAAGTGGTTCATCTCTCCATTTTCTTGCAAATGAAACATTTTCGTTTCCTTTCGACTTTTGATTTTCGCTTCGTTTTTTGGGAATTTCATCGGCTCTTTATTCCCAGTGTAATTTTAATGTCGGAAGCTTTGCGGTGAGCGCTTCTGCCAAATTATATGAGCGAGGCACATAAATCACATCAAACTGCCCGGAATCAAAGCTGCCAGTTAACTATCCTTCTATTTTAAAATAGAGCACAGCAGCGGGGGTGGGGACTGTTTGGTAGGCCGGTACAAAGGGATGAGGTTGATGGTAAGTTAAAGGTGGATACATTTTCTTTTGAGGTGAACAAAAAAAAAAAAAAAAAAAAAAAAAAAAAAAAAAAAACGAGGCAAAAATGATGGTACTATTTAATGCGCTGGCGAGCTTCTGTCAAAGAAAGCAAAGCAAGCGAGCCAAAGGGCCAAAGAGTATTTTTCGGTGTGTGTGGGTGTTTAATGGCTCTCTCTCAACCCCAGCCTCAGCATTCTGTAGCCAACATGTTTGAAAACACAGCAGACTCCATGTGATAATGGACTGAGTTGCAAAATCGTACGGCGGATAAAATAATCAGCCAATACATGTTCATTCATCCATTATGTTCCGCTTTATCCTATATTAGGGTTGCGGGGGGGGGGGGTCCTCATGTCCATCCAGGGGAGAATGTTTTGTGCACTGGTCAGATACACCCAGAACAGGGGGCCAATCAATCGCTGGGCACACACTCACTCACACAAACACACTATATATGGGGCAATTTAAAGAATTCAATTGGATTGATCCATGTTTTTGGACTGTGGGAGGAAACCGGAAAACCCGGAGGAAACCCACGCGGATACGGGGAGAACATGGAAACTCCACCCAGATTGGGATTCAAACCGGGAATCCCTAGAGCTGAGAGGAGAACATGCTAACCACTAAGCCACCGTGCCACCCCAATACATGTTCATCCATCCATTATCTTCCGCTTTATCCTCTATTAGGGTCGGGGGGGAGGGGAGGGGGTTCTCCATGTCCATCCGGGAGAGCACGTTTCAGTCGCTGGGCAGATAGACCCAGCCATTTTCAGGCAGCAATCTATTTCTTGGCACACTCCCTCACACATACACTACATGGGGCAGTTTTAAGCATTTAATTTACCTTGAAGCCATGTTTTTTGGACTGTGGGAGGAAAGCGGAGAACACAGAAAAATCTTCACCCAGATTGGGATTCAAACCTGGAATCCCCAGCGCTGCGAGGTGAATGTACTAACCACTCAGCCACCGTGTCACCCGGAGTCTAGAACAGCGGTTCTGAAATAGTGGGTTGCGACCCAAAAGGGGGTCGCAGACAGCTTTCATTTATTCATTCATTATCTTCTGCATTCATCCTGTACTAGGGTCACGGGGTGGGGTGGGGTTCTCCATGCCCATCCAAGAACGTTTTGGGCGCTGGGCAGAAACAATGTTTGGGTGCTGATCTATTTCTTTGCACACTCACTCACACATACAATATATGGGGCAATTTAGAGCATTTTATTTACCTTGTATCTATGTTTTTGGACTGTGGGAGGAAACCGGAGAATGCGGAGGAAACCCATGCAGACACGGGGAGAACATGGAAACTTCACCCAGATTGGGATTCGAAACAGGAATCCCTTGCGCTGAGAGGAGAACATGCTAATGTGCAGATACACCCAGGACAGGGCACCAATCTATTGTTGGGCACAGACACACGCTATATGTGGCAATGTGGAGAATTCAACTGACCTTGATCCATGTTTTTGGACTGTGGGAGGTAACTGGAGAACCCGGAGGAAACCCACGTGGACACAGGGAGAACATGGAAACTTCACCCAGATTGGGATTCGAACCGGGAATCCCTAGTGCTGAGAGGAGAACATGCTAACCACTAAGCCACCGTATTTTTCCTGAGTTTAAAACAGCGGTTCTCAAATAGTGGGACACGTTCTGCGTTTGTGGCAGACGGATTTTATTCATTGTCTTCTGCTTAATCCTGTACTAGGGTCGCAGGTGGGTTTTCTCATGCCCATCCAGGGGAGAACGTTTCGGGCGCTGGGCAGATACACCCAGGACAGGGCGCCAATCTATCACTGGGCACACACTCACTCACACATACACACTCTATATGGGGCAATTTGGAAAATTCAATTGAACTTGATCCATGTTTTTGGACTGTGGGAGGAAACCGGAAAACCCAGAGGAAACCCACGTGGACACGGGGAGAACATGGAAACTTCACCCAGATTGGGATTCGAACCGGGAATCCCTAGCGCTGAGAGAAGAACATGCTAACCACTAAGCCACCGTGTTTCCCTGAGTCTAGAACAGCGGTTCTCAAATAGTGGGACACTTTCTGTGTTCGTGGCAGACAGCTTTCATTCATCCATCCATTATCCATCATCTTCCGCTTAATCCTGTACTAGGGTCGGGGGGGGGGGTTCTTAAATGCCCATCCAAGGGAGAACATTTCGGGCACTGGGTAGATCAATCTACCACTCAAACACTCACTCACACACACAGATACACTCTATATTGCGCAATTTGGAGAATTCAATTGACCCTGATCCATGTTTTTGAACTGTGGGAGGAAACCGGAGAACCCGGAGGAAACCCACACGGACACGGGGAGAAA
The DNA here is from genome assembly GCA_019802435.1 of Corydoras maculifer. Taxonomy (NCBI): domain Eukaryota; kingdom Metazoa; phylum Chordata; class Actinopteri; order Siluriformes; family Callichthyidae; genus Corydoras; species Corydoras maculifer. The sequence continues at coordinate 387 of JAFMOD010000107.1, read as the reverse complement.
ATGGAAACTCCACCCAGATGGGAATTCGAACCCTAGTGCTGAGAGGAGACCGTACTAACCACTAAGCCACCGTGCCGCCCTGTACCATAACATATTATTATTAAAAAAGAAAGCTTCTACACTTTTATTTGTTCTATGATTCTGTTTTAGCACACTCACTCACACACATACACTATATAGGGGCAATTTATATAGGGGCAATTACTCATCTCATTTCATTATCTACGGCTTAATCCTTTATTAGGTTCATGGCCGTGGGAGGTTCTCCATGTCCATCCACGGTAGAACATTTTGGGACTGACATTATTTGGTTGACATTTGGGTCATTGACTTGATCCATGTTTTTGGACTGTGGGAGGTAACCGGAGAACCCGGAGGAAACCCACA
>JAFMOD010001067.1:309795-343040 GCA_019802435.1 Corydoras maculifer | reverse complement strand
AAACACGGGGGGGGGGGTCATTCCATCCTAAAGCTTCTACACTGAAGATCCATCCCTCTGCTCCCACTGCTTGGGTTCAGTGCACTACATAGGGGTTAGGGGTTAGGGGTTAGGGGGAGGAGTTCTGTGTGTACATAACTTTACCTGAACGCTGTGCAGTGTGTGGACGCAGCACGGTGCTGAGGACTTCAGGTTCGAATACCATTCTGGGTGGAGTTTGCATGTTCTCCCCATGGATTTCCTCCCACAGTCCAAAAAACATGGAGTCAAGTGTATTGAATACTCTAAATTGCTCCATATAGTGTGTGTGTGTGTGTGTGTGTGTGTGTGTGTGTGTGTGTGTCCGTCCAGTGATAGATTGTCAACCCTAGAAAAGGATTAAGCAAATATATTGAATGAATATAGTGTGTAGTCGTCCTCACCTGTGTGTGTGTGTGTGTGTGTGTGTGTGTATACACTCCTGAACCTGAAGTGAGGTTCTTGTTTAACACACACAGTTGTATAAAGTCCTCTATATCCAGTTCATACACAGCGGTGATACAGGGAGTGAGCGTTGAGTGCAGTGTCGTGCCCCCCCCTCCAGAATTAAGACTTTATTTTATGTTTCATGAAAAATGGAGAGCTGTATCTGGGGCAGAACGTTTCCCCTCAAATCAGCGCGTCCTTAATAATCGAACACGCTCCCGGATTTAGAAAGTTCTTTAACCCAGAAGACAGTTCAGAACCCTGACGTCAAACGATCAACAGAACCATCACACTGACCGGACCGGCATCGGTCCATCACGCCTTTAAAAAGCTCGTCATCAGAGTGAACATCAAGACATCAAAGGAACTTTCTCTAATTCATTCATTCATTCATTCATTATCTTCTGCTTTATCCTCTATTAGGGTCGCGGTGGGGTTCCCCATGCCCATCCAGAGGAGAACGTCTCGGGCGCTGGGCAAATAGACCCAGGACAGGGCGCCAATCCATCGCTGGGCACACACTCACTCACACATTCTATATGGGGCAATTTTGAGAATTCAGTTGACTTGATCCATGTTTTTGGACTGTGGGATGAAACCGAAGAACCCGGAGGAAACCCACGCAGACACGGGGAGAACATGAACCGGGAATCCCTAGCGCTGAGAGGAGAACATGCTAAACCACTAAGTCACCGTGCCGCCTTCTCTAATTCAGACAAAGAATATTATAATAATATCATAAAGGAATCTGGCGGCACGGTGGCTTAGTGGTTTAGCATGTTCTCCTCTCAGCACTAGAGATTCCCGGTTTGAATCCCCATCTGGGTGGAGTTTCCATGTCCTCCCCGTGTCCACGTGGGTTTCCTCCGGGTTCTCCGGTTTCCTCCCATAGTCCAAAAACATGCATCAAGGTCAATTGAGTTCTCCAGATTGCCCCATATGCCCCACATGTCCTCCCCGTGTCCACGTGGGTTTCCTCCAGGTTCTTCGGTTTCCTCCCATAGTCCAAAAACATGCATCAAGGTCAATTGAGTTCTCCAGATTGCCCCATATAGAGTGTGTGTGTGTGAGTGGGTGTGTATCCAGTGATAGATTGCCCCCTGCCCCGGGTGTATCTGCCCAGCACCCAAAACGTTCTCCCCTGAGTTCTCTCTGTAAGACCTGAAGCTGTGTTCTCTCTGTGAGAGATCTGAAGCTGTGTTCTCTCTGTAAGACCTGAAGCTGTGTTCTCTCTGTGAGAGATCTGAAGCTGTGTTCTCTCTGTGAGACCTGAAGCTGTGTTCTCTCTGTGAGACCTGAAGCTGTGTTCTCTCTGTAAGACCTGAAGCTGTGTTCTCTCTGTGTGAGATCTGAAGCTGTGTTCTCTCTGTGTGAGATCTGAAGCTGTGTTCTCTCTGTGTGAGATCTGAAGCTGTGTTCTCTCTGTGTGAGATCTGAAGCTGTGTTCTCTCTGTGAGAGATCTGAAGCTGTGTTCTCTCTGTGAGATCTGAAGCTGTGTCCTCTCTGTGTGAGATCTGAAGCTGTGTCCTCTCTGTGAGATCTGAAGAACCCGGTCAGCAGAACCAGGTGAAGAATCCGGTGCATCTCAAATCTAACAACACTAAATAAAGTGTCCTCTGTCCAGAACAGAAGCATCTGAAGAAGCAGAGCTCCCTCTCCTCAGAGCAGTGTGTGAACCCTCACCCTGCCCCGTTAAGATTAAACATGATGATCATCCTCAGCACACATCCAGAACTGGACCCTATAACACAGGTCAGGGTCCAACCGAGCACCCAGAGCCAAATACAGAGCAGACATTTAAACATCCACGAATCACAGAGCAGCAACACACACACACACACACACACACACACACTTACAGCACACTGAAGACAGAGATGGACGTCTGAATCGTACACACACCGCCGGACACGCCGTGCACTCCTGAATCCTGCTGTAATGCTCGCTCCCTATGTAGTGCATTATAGTCGGTCTCAGGAGTACAGAAGTCATTACTGCGTCCCCTGTCCACCGCAGACGTGTGTGTGAGTCTCAGATCTCTCAGATGTCATGCACGATGTAAAGCCATCATCATACAGAGAGTCTACTGAACCTGCACACTATACACCCTGAGAGCAGCTTCCACATGATGAGTCTCAATGTAAAGGAATGACACACACACACACACACATACACACACACACACACACACACGGCCAGCAACTGCTTGAGGAGGGATGAATTCATCCACATCTAATCTGCACATCTGTGTATTAATGTGTGTATAAACGAAAACACACACACACACACACACACACACAGACAGGAAGTCAGAGAGACACACACAGGTCTACCTACCTGTCATTAAAGTCCAGAGCGGGGGAGGGGAGAGATGAAAGAAGAGAGAATCAATCGCTCCGTTCTCCTCCAAAAATGCTTTGAGAAACACTTAATGAGAGAGAGAGAGACAGAGACAGAGAGAGACAGAGACAGAGAGAGAGGCGCAGAAGGAGGCGCAGAGGGGTGAGACGGAACGGCAGGACACCTCCCAGCATCGCCATCAGGAGAGAGGAAGAGGAGCGGAGCGTCCGTCCTGCCACTGAGCGCTCCGGATGGAGGGATGAAGAGCGAGAAGAACAGCCAGCTCCTGCTACCCCCCCACCCATCAGTCCACCTGCCCTCTCTCTCCCTCTCTCTCTCTCTCAGACAGATCTCTCCAGCTGCTCTACTGCTACCTGTTAAAGACGCACACACACACACACTCACACACACTCTCTCTCAAACACACATTCTGCAACCTTCTACCTAACGCTTACAGCTCGCTCGCCCTCTCTCTCTCTCTCTCTCTCTAATGCCAGAGGATGGATTGAGGAAGAGGAGGAGGAGGAGGGGGGGTGACTACAGCTCCAGCACTACATTAGTATTCAGTGAGAGACAGAAATTAGGGAGCAGAACGGCTGAAGTGATGTGGAAGGCTGTAGCGCCCCCTGCTGGACACGAGCTGCTAACTGAAGAAGAGCCTTTGGAATTGTTACAAAAAAGGTTGAGAACAAACCAAACTCCTGCATTCTTCTTTAAATGATGATTATGATGATGATGATGATGATGATGATGATTATGATGATGATGATGATGATGATGAATGTACTAATCTTTATCTCCGGTCAGAATTAAACATGTCCACGGCTTTTTCATTCATTCATTATCTTCAGCTTCATCCTCTATTAGGGTCGCGGGGGGGGGGGGGGGTTTCCCCATGCCCATCCAGGGGAGAACGTTTCGGGCGCTGGGCAGATAGACCTGGACAGGGCACCAGTCTATCGCTGGGCACACACACAAACACACTCTATATGGGGCAATCTGGAGAACTCAATTGACCTTGATCCATGTTTTTGGACTGTGGGAGGAAACCGGAGAACCCGGAGGAAACCCACGCGGACACGGGGAGAGCATGGAAACTCCACCCAGGTGGGGATTCAAACCGGGAACCCCTAATGCTGAGAGGAGAACATGCCAAACCACTAAGCCACCGTGCCGCCCCCCAGGACACAAACTGTTTAAAAGCTGAGGGTTGGTAGGTTCTCCTCGGCAGAACTCTTCATAACTGTATTTGTTTTCACACTTGGGTCATGTGACATGCAGTTGGCTTTTGATACACAGGGGAGAGTTTTTAAAAAAGAAAATAAGGATTTATATTTTCATCATGCTGAAGATCTGGATCAGATCACAACAGATCAGATCACATCACATCAGATCACATCACATCACATCACATCAGATTACATCAGATTAGATCACATCAGATCAGATCACATCACATCAGATCACATCACATCAGATCAGATTACATCAGATTAGATCACATCAGATCACATCACATCACATCAGATCACATTACATCAGATCAGATCAGATCAGATCAGATTACATCACATCACATCAGATCAGATCACATCACATCAGATCACATCACATCAGATCACATCACATCAGATTACATCAGATCACATCAGATCAGATCACATCACATCAGATCACATCAGATCAGATCACATCACATCACATCACATCAGATCACATCACATCACATCAGATCACATCAGATCACATCACATCACATCAGATCGGATCAGATCACATCACATCACATCAGATCACATCACATCAGATCACATCAGATCAGTCGCCTCTGATATCTGATGTTGTATAAAAGGTCAGGTGACCAAGTGAAGTGATGTTTTTATTCATGAAAGAGAAAGATCAGCTGAATTCATATTTTTAATGAGATTAATTAATAAATGTAATGATTAAATGAGCGGCTGGTGGATCTGAAGATTCTCAGCTCTCTGCAGAGGAAACCATTTAAACTCATTTAACTCCTTTGGGTTCTCCGGTTTCCCCCCACAGTCCAAAAACATGGATCAAGTCAATTGAGTTCTCCAAATTGCCCCATATAGAGTGTGTGTGTGTGTGTGTGTGTGTGTGTGAGTGAGTGAGTGTGTGCTCAGTGATAGATTGGTGCCCTGTCCTGGGTCTATCTGCCCAGTTCTCCCCTGGATGGGGATGGGATTGGGATGGGGATGGGGATGGGGATGGGGATGGGAACCCCCCCCCCCGCGACCCTAATAAGATAAGATTCCTTTTATTGTCGTTGCACATGAGCAACGAAATTTGAGCAGCAATCTTAAGTACAAACAACAGTGTAAACAAAAGAATAAGAAGTTTTTTAAAATTATATATATATATATACATATATCTTTTATAAAGGATAAAGTGAAGATAAGGGATAAATGAAAACATTAAAGTCTTAATAAAGGTGAAAGGTTGGTCTGAAGGTGCTCAGACTTTTGAACTAAGCAGAGAACGGGATTAAGGCATGAGCAGCAGAGCGCGGACCCGTGCGCTCGGTTATGGATTGAGCAGCCTGTGGTCGCTCCAGCATGGCGGCCCTCGGTTCTCCATGGCGACTCTGTCGCGGCATTTTAAAAGAACTGCGCTACATCAAAGGAGCCGAATATAAAGAAAGCCCGGCTTACGCTCACCTGCTGGAACTGTTCAGGAGGAACCAGGTACGAGGAACCAACCGGGGAACCAACCGGCGGCCTGCGCTGCGACATTCAACAGAACACCAAGATCAAAGCGTCATTACGTCATTAATCAACTTTCATTTACTGAACATCAAAGCGGCTTCATTAACCTCACGTGTGGAGTATATTTAATCGAGAACCTAATTCAATTAAACGATATGTTTCCGTCGCTTAACATTAAAATATTTATGATCTAATATTCATTATCTCCTGCGTTATCCTCTATTAGGGTCGCGGGGGGGGGGGTTTCCCCATGCCCATCCAGGGGAGAACGTTTCGGGCGCCGGGCAGATACACCCAGGACAGTGGGGCAATCTATCACTGAGCACACTCTCACTCACACAAACACACTCTATATGGGGCAATTTGGAGAACTCAATTGACTTGTTTCATGTTTTTGGACTGTGGGAGCAAACCGGAGAACCCGGAGCAAACCCACGTGGACACGGGGAGAACATGGAAACTCCACCCAGATGGGGATTCAAACCGGGAACCCCTAGTGCTGAGAGGAGAACATGCCAAACACGAAGCCACCGTGCCGCCCATGATCTAATATAAATAATAATAATAAGTAGATGGTTGTTAAATCGTTATCTTCAGAACCAAAAAAAAGCCATTTAATCTTTAAACAGTTAAAACCTTCTGTAATCTTCATCTCAGATTAACGGACAGGTCACCTGAGGGTCAGAAATCTGAGAGTAAAACCGTGATACATAAAACTGACAAAGATCCTGATCCATAGACATAAACTTCTCATCGACCCGTAATTTAAAATCAATAGGTCTGTAGATTACTCTAATCTAATCTAATCTAATCTGATCTAATCCTTTAGTTGTATTAGAGGATAATTAACAATCTGCTTTATTAAACAATTCTTTGTGTAAAAAAATAAATAAATAAACCCAAAATCTCACATCTGAAGCTTTGTGTGGTGAAGGTCTTTATTCCTCTGTTCAGTGTGTGTGTGTGTGTGTTTAGAGTGAGTGTGTGTGTGTTCAGTGTGTGTGTGTTCAGAGTGAGTGTGTGAGAGAACTTGTTAAAACTTTTTTTCTTAGAGCAGCGTTCTCTCGTGTACTTAAACCTGCCCTTAATGACTGTAGGTAGAACCTAATTTAGCTAATTACCTGATCCTGAAACACTGTGTGTGTGTGTGTGTAGGTAACCGGTGAGAGACACTGTCGTGGCCAGCAGGAGGCAGTCCATGCCTCACACACATACCTGTGCCTGTTGGAGTCAACGCGTCATCACATGAAGTTGCACAATCAGTACCATGGGAAAGGAGAGCGCCCCCCAGAGGAAGTGGCACAACTGGTGGGACTGAGATTACCCACACAGCCTGGAGGCAAGGGCTGGGAGGAGTAAAGCACCGACTGCAACCCGGGCTCAGATGGAGATCCTGTCAGATTCAGTCTGTGTGTGTGTGTGTGGGGGGGGGGGGTTATAATCCTTTAATCTGAATCTTAATAAACTGATGATGTTTGATCCTGAATTACTGTGAGTCCTGATCGCAGCCTCATTAACATGAATTATAAAACAGGTGGTTCAGCACCTTAAATCTGTCCGGCCGTGACATCATTAACATCAATAACACACACCTGTGAGCGCTTCACATTCGTATCAATGCGTGATAAACAATACATTAATTTAAATTATAAAATACAGATTAATATAAACAGTGAACTGATTCCTAATCAGCACTAAACCTGTTCCAGTTTTTATAAACTTCTGTAATTTAGCCATGTTTTTATTTTATCGTTAGAGAAACTGGAATCCTGTTCCTCAGCAATCAGCGTTCACTTCACCACCGAGACCAGATTACGTCGTGGAAGATCAGATTATTAATGATTTAGTTTTTATAAAGACATTTCTGAATCAGAGCTTGTTCCTTATTACAGTGTGTTTGTGTTTTATCAAAGCAGTCAGACTCTCGAGGTTGTGTGTTATTCTGAATAAATCACATATCACGTACAGAGGTGGCGCTGTTCTCCACTACACACCGGGACTCAGAACACCTCTTTATGGGCTTTATTCAGAATTAGGCTACGCCCTCTCACATTGCTTTAATAGAGCATTAGATTATGAGTTATACGACTCGGATCCCTCTATATGAGCAAATCTGACCCGAAGACATCGGCAGGGTATCAGTATGAACAGAGCACCAGGAGGAAGAGTGCAGTGTGCTGCTCGTTATTTAGAAGAATTTAATATCATTTTAATACAGACTCAGAAAATAAATGAAACACTAACATGACAGAGGAGCTGTGAACACCGCAGTGTGCCGACCTCAACCCTAACCCGTCCCTCAGGTGTCCGTCTGATCGGTCACATGAACACATCACCGATACAAACTGACCGCTGATCAGTAATAACCAGCACCAGGAACGTGGGGGGGGGGGGTCAGCACACTGCTGTAAACACACACCAGAACTCAGTACATTCCCTCAGAATAATTAGATTATTAATAATAATAAACATATATGTACTTTAGAAATGCTTTACTCACACACACACTAAGTGAATAAGAACATCCACAGTATTAGCAAGCAAATAATCTCTTCGTTAATAAATTCTAATCATTATCCTGATTATAAACATTTACAGGTGCAGAAAAGCATAATTAGAAAAATCTGATCAGTTATAAATGTAGTTCTCTATCTCTTTCTAACATACACACACACACACACACACACACACACACCCCCCCCCCCCCCCCCCCCCCCCCCCCCCCCCCCCCCCCCCCCCCCCCCCCCCCCCCCCCCCCCCCCCCCCCCCCCCCCCCCCCCCCCCCCCCCCCCCCGGACGATTCACATGAACATCCTGAGGAATCTTTGTATTTAGTTTAACTCTGAGTCAGAGCAGAACAGTAGAACCACATTAGAACCACATCCACGTGTGTGTGTGTGTGTGTGTGTGTGTGTGTGTGTGTGTACCGTGGGCATGTAGACCTGGTGTGGGTTGGTGGGATTGTAATAAGCACTGCCTGCTGCCTCTGCTGCTTTACCGTTTGCAGGAGCAACTGAAAGAGTCACAGAGAAACAAAGGTGGACGATCAGATCAACACTCAGGATGATCCACCACCCTAATAACACCTGCTCTGTGGGGGTCCTGATCATCAGAGAACATACTAAACGGGACTAACACAGTAGGTAGAGGAACAGATGCACTACAGAATGGAACTGTAGATCTACAAACACCATCGGTATGCAGGGTGGAGCTGATATAATTAACAGTGTGGTGACTAATTACACAACCAAGAAATGTTCATCTAATTACTCTGTAATCCAACCTCAGATCAGCTCCACAGAGGGAACAGAACATTTAATAAACTGTGTAAGAGTAAGAGGTACCTGGAGGAGGGTTCCAGTTCTGAGGGGGTCCAGGGTAGGGAGGGGGTGGAGCCATGTATGGTGGTGCCGCAGCATACATCCCTACAGACAGAAAAGGGCTCATGTTATTAAAGACTGAATCCACTGAGGATCCTGTATCATCACAAAATGAAATATGGTTTATTACCATAATAACCTAATTATGACATCATCACTTATAGACATACTTTGTCCTGTAATTATCTAAAAGCCACATGTTGCTATGGACAATCATTAGAAAACAGTGAATGTGATCCCAGTGACTGACTGTGGTGTGATTGTTGGCACCAGATGGACTGGATTATTCTAGAACCTCTGACCTCGGAAAAAAATATACCTAAAAATAATCCCATTAATTAATAATTCCTGTGTTATACCTGGGCCAGCAGGGGGCGCATAAGGGTAGGGACTATAGAAAGGTTGAGGCATGGCCTGGGGCATGGCGGGACTGACGTAGCCGTTCATGTAACCAGCGGGACCGAACGCGTTTACGTTGCTCTGAGCCTGAGGACGAGACGCTGAAACACAATAAACACACAGTTAAAAGACTATAGTTCAACCACCCACACACACACACAAACACACACACACACAAACAGCTCACCATTGGAGGCCAGTTTAAAGAGGTGCTGTCCCAGTTCTATAGCGCCTCCGCTGGGAAAGGACATTTTAAAGTTAGCCTGACCTTCCCATCCACCTGAGAGAGAGAGAGAGATTGTAAACACATAATGATTAACTTTCACCTGATTGGTCCATGGTGTGTTTTGGGTAACGACTTTGCATGTTCTGACTCTATGTGTATGATTTCTTTGGGCGGTCTGGTTTCCTCCCACATCCCAAAAACCGCCGAATGTGAAAGCACTGGTCAGGCTGTCTGTCCTGTGATAGGCTGGTGACCTGCCCTGCATTCTACTTTAAATAAATGTATTTTGTAGACGGTCTCTAATAAAGTAGAGCAAGAAGGGGGCGTGTCCAAACTTGGATCGGTATCATACATGCCATTTGATTCTGAATCTGGTTGTTCTCTATAAGACATTCATTTATTCATTATCTCCCGCTTCATCCTCTAGTAGGGTTGCGTGGGGGGGGGGGGGTTTCCCCATCCAGGGCATGAACTGTGGGAGGAAACCGGAGAACCCGGAGGAAACCCACACATTAATTAAATGTTAGAAATGTTTTCTAGAGAAGCTTTTAGACTGAGGATCATTGAGGGTGCTGAGGTGGAGTCCTACAGGTTCTCTCTCTTACCGTTGGGTTCAGCTTTGATGACGCCCTGGATGAAGTTAGCAGCAAACACCGGCTGCTCGATGCTGCAGTTCTTCATCAGATAATAAGGGAACATGAAGGAACAGAACTTCTCCTTCATATTACTGCTTACAAACACCATCTATATGCCAAACACACACACACACGCACACACACACACACACACACACACACACACACACACACACACACACACACACTGAGCTCATTTTGCTGATTTCAGAACCATGTCAGAGCCTCGGTTTCTCCTTCATTTTTCTGTTAAAAACCCAAAAGGTTCCCATCTCAGACCCTCAGAGGAACAGAGAACTACAAATGAACAGTAAATGTAGAAACCACTAAGCTAAGCCTAAGATCTATAGATCAGAGTCATTAATAAACTAATAATAAATTAGATAATGAATGGAAGCAGGACTGCAGCAGGACATTAACATGAGCAGCAGGGTATTCATTACGAGGTCAGAGGACTGCGGCCATCACGCTACACTCCACTGTATAAATAATAAGCAGAAGTGAGAGAGTAATGTTACCTAAAGCGCCAACTGTTTACACTGCGTACAGTTGCTGGCTGTGTTGGGCACTGTGTGTGTGTGTGTGTGTGTGTGTGTGTTTACCCTGTAGGGTGTGAGGTACACATTGCCCTTCTTTGTTCCCTTGAACAGGTCGCTCTTCTGAGTGACATCACTGAAGGAAAGTTCCACATTTTTACAGTCTCTCAGCACACTGAAACACAGACCACATCATCATCACACTGCACTCGTTTCAGGACTTTATTTAGTCCCATAATCACTGGGAAATAAAATCAAGCACGCTGAGCAACTGAATGTCTGCAACCTTTAGGAAATCTAAATCCACACAGACACGGATGGATGAGCCACAGAGCGTCCGGCGGGACTTTTTAATCAATTTAAACTGTGAACTGAGCAGCATTCATTCATTCAGACACTGTTTCTGAAACCCTGTAAACTCCAGAGAGGACAGAGCAGAGCGGAGCAGGGGGTGTGAGACATTTAAGAAGTTCCAGTGTTTGTCAATAAGAGAGGAAACTGGGTGTGAGTGTTAACAACGTCTGAATGAGGGAACATGAGCTGCAATGGAAAAATTAATAAAACATCAGACTGAAGGTCCTGAACAAACGATTCATTTCATTTTATTACTGAAATGATCAGGACTCAATGTTAACCCCTTCATGATCTCTACCGCCTGCCTCTCACACCACATTTCAATAATCTGAAAACTCACACCCGGACTTTCTGAGGAACTGCAACAGATTTACAAAACCTCCTGGTTTCAAAACTCCTGTTGCACAGTTACATCCTGCTAAAAGTGTGCGCTGTGTTCCCACCGTAAACCCAGCTCATCACTGCGCCTGCTCCCGGGATGTAACCCACCCCCCTCTGACCTCCTCTCATGCTTTTAATTAAAAAAAAGACTAATAAGAGTAATAAGATAAGTGTTTGGTAATCTGACTCTTATGGTGCCCCTGTATATAATACTATATTTACTGTAGATTAAACACCTCCTATTTTCCATCTAATTATTATTTATAAACTATATTAGAATATACTATAGTACTACATAGTACTAAATCAGTGTACTCTAATTTTATACACTGTAAATTCAGTGTTATACACTAAACAAATGACTTATATAATGTGGTGTAGCATGGTGGTGTAGTGAATAGCATGTTCTCCTCTCAGCGCTGGGGATCCAGATTCCCGATCTGGGTGGAGTTTGCATGTTCTCACCGTATCCATGTGGGTTTCCTCTGGGTTCTCTGGTTTCCACCCACAATCCAAAAACATGGTAAAGTAATACTGTAAATTGCCCTATATAGAGTGTGTGCCCAGCAATAGATTGGCGCCCTGTCCTGGGTGTATCTGCCCAGCGCCGGAAACGTTCTGCCCTAGATGGGTGCCCCCTTCCCCCACAGAACCCTAGTAGAGGATTACGCGAAAGATAATAATGTTACAACATTCCAGGATAGTATTAGTTACTACATTATTTTGTATTTTAATTGTGTTGTGCCTATTATTACTAACACTACTTTGTTCTTTAGTTTTAGTTTTTATTATCTTATTTTATTTTTCTATTTAAACTATAAATGGATTGTCTGTGATAACTGCAGTTACCTCTCTGAGATTAATTAAGTATTCTGAAGTGATTAAAATTGTTAATGTTTTATTTTATGCATTATAACATCGACCTGTTATCATTCAGTACACTATTTAATACACACATGTACATTAGTAAACAACTCTACTGATTTTATAGCTGAGCCTGACCGATTACTACGTGTATAAATTAATTCATTTAAATTCATCTATTTAAATGAATTAATTTATACACGTAATAATCCCATGCACATCCAGGGGAGAACGTTTCGGGCGCTGGGCAGATACACACACTCACTCACACACACTCTATATGGGGCAATTTGGAGAATTCAATTAGCCTTGAGAAGAGTTTTTGGACTGTGGGAGGAATTCTGAGAACCCGGAGGTAACCCACGCGGACACGGGGAGAACATGGAAATTCCACCCAGATTGGGGATTCGAACCGGGAATCCCTCGCGATGAGAGGAGAACATGCCAAACCACTAATCCACCTGTTCATTTGAATTCAGATGAAGGTTTATCTTTTCTAACTTCGACACGTTAGCTTGTTGCGCTAACGCGGATAGCATTGCGGTGACATCGCATTTCGTTTGCCGGCTCTCGTCTTCGCTGATCGGTAACAGCATGAGAACGTTAATATCGGAAGGTGTCGTTGGATTATAGATTAACAGATTATAATAATCCCTTTAAACAGACGAGACGACGGTTAGCGCTCGCGCAGGGCGCCGTCCTGAAGTCGCCGACTCCCGCAGCTCGCTCGTCTTTGATGATAATGAGTGATTAATGTTAATTAAAGCTGTGTTAACGTCAGAATGTCGCTCACCTCTCGCTGTTATCGATGAGAACGGCTCCCTGAGGAGAGTGGTTTCTGTTGAGCGCCATGTTTCTGCGCTGATCCGAGCCGCCTCAGAGTATACACACAGAGCGCCGAGGCGGCCGCGTCCCAAACACACCGCACTCTGCCCCGAGTGCCCTACAGAGGGTGCATATCACCCCCGCACAGCACCTGCCCTACCGAGTGCCCTACGATGCGCTTTATTACGGCCCGCGCTACGTTCCAGTTCCTCATGACCGACATCAAAACAACTACGTCAGCGCCGTGCGGTCCATGACGTCACGTGATTAACCAATCAAACCCGTACTTTATAAAACATCGATTTTGCAGTTATTTCTGCTGTTATTATTCAGTTAAATTGCACTGCTGAACACATATCACACACAAATGTTACTGAATCTGGGTGGCTTAGTGCTTTGGCATGTTCTTCTCTCAGCACTCGGGATTCCCGGTTCGTTTCCCCATCTGGCTGGAGTTTACATGTCCTCCCCGTGTCCGCGTGGGTTTCCTCCGGTTTCTTCCCACAGTCCAAAAACATGGATCAAGATCAATTGAATTCCCCAAATTGCCCCATATAGAGTGTGTATGTGTGAGTGAGTGTGTCCAGCGATAGATTGGTGCCCTGTCTTGGGTGTATCTGCCCAGCGCACCCCCTGCGACCCTATGGATGTTCCTGAATCTTATTTTTAATTATCTTAAATGATCTATTCTTTATATTATTAACAGTCACACGTTACAATTGTTTAGTTCTGTCTTTATTAAAAACAGCAACAAACAGTGGCGCTGATATAAAAATCGCTGTACAGTGGGGGATTCTGGGTAATGCGGTTCAGTAGGGTTTGAACTTCCTCTGGGCTCGGAGCAGAGCGATGCGCTGTTTATCCTCCTCAAACTTCTTCCTCAGGTCAGCGATGTCTGCCAAGCACACATTAATGTAGGTATAATGTAAGTAACATATTCGAGTGTGTGTGTGTGTGTGTGTGTGTGTGTACTCACGTTCTCTCTGAGAGTTTCTACGTTGCCATGAGTAAAAGTTTAGCAGCTCCTTCCTTTTCTTTTTCTTGTGTTCTTTTTGAAGTGTTCTCTGATTGGCTGCTTCGCTGTGTGGGCGGGATTTACCACCCTTGCCGCCTTTGGTTACTTTGATCCAACCATCCTCATCCTCCTGCTGCTGCTCTGCCTCCTTCTTCTGAAGCTCTGCCTCCTGAAGAACAACCGGTCTTCAGATGGAATAGATATAACTCCAGACATTCAAATCTGAACAGGGTCAATCACACACACACACACACACACACACACACACACACACACACACACACGCACGCACGCACACGCACACACACACACACACGCACACACACACGCACACACACACGCACACACACACGCACACCTCTTCTTTCTTTTTGTCAAACTGGCTCATGAAGTCATCAACAGCCTGCTGCAGCGTCTCCGGTTTAACAAACGACTGAGTGTACTCACTGATCCACTCTGTAACACACACACACACACACACACACACACACACAATCAGCAGATATATATAAGTAGGCTGATGTACTATGATATCTAATGAAACACTTCCAACTCTTGAGAATACATTTACGTTACATTTGGTCATTTATTGGACGCTTTTATCCAGCGACTTATGAGGTGAGCACAGGGTTGATCACAGCGCCCCCTGCAGCAATGAGGGTTAAGGTTCTTGCTCAAGGACGCACATTGGTAACTTTAGTAAACCTGGGATTTGAACCCCCAACCTTCAGATTGAAAGCCCAATGCCCTGACCACTGAGTTACTACGCCCTCCCTACTATAGAATACTAGAATAAACCCTACTATAAGCCCCGCCCCTTTATGATGCACTGAAAGTTCCATTGTCATTGCAGAAGGATGATGAGTTCATAAAAAGTCAGCAACGACGATCCTAATATTACAAATACCCAAGATGGAAGGGTGTGCCAAGTCTCTAATCATCCATCAGCCACCGCTCTCGGGTTTGTACTGTTATCAGACTCAGTGATCACGCTGATACTCACTCGCAATACCGCTGTGAACGCGGCGCTCCCCAGTGGACACGATGAGAGGGGAGTCGTATGGATGAGACTTCACCGCCGTTACACTCGACGTGTTCTTAAAGACCACATACGCCACCTTAAAACACTGACACACACACACACACACACAGAGCGGCTTCAAAATGTACATTATACGTTTCTTTTTAGAGTGTGTGCGTGTGTGTATGTATTTGTGTGTGTAAGAGTGTGTGTGTGTGTGTGTGTGTGTGTGTGTGTTACCTGTTTGAGAGCAGGTTTAAAGTAAGCTGAGATGTTGTTTGTGTTTACAGCTGCACCAGGTTTCTCACTCAGCTCCACCTGCTGAACCCCCCCGAACTGAGAGAACAGATCCTGCAGCACTGTCTAAAACACACACACACACACACACACACACACTCATGAAAGACATGTTACCTGTGAGTGAGAGTGAGTGATGGAGGTGTAATCTGACCTGAGAACAGTACGGTGGAACATTCAGAATGAAGAGTGTTCTGTCCAGTGGTCTGTGAGCGTTACCCTCCACCTTCACCCGATGCTCCTTCACAAAGAGTTGGTGCTGCACTGCACTGCTCTCATCAAACTTCAGAGACAATACTGTGACACACACAGAGTTTAAATGTGGTTGTGCTGTTAAACAGTCCCAACTCTAAACCCCCTGCGCTTCACTATGAGGATTTATCTTTTTAAATGGGTAGTTCGGCTCTTTAAATCTTTAAATCAGCTGGGTGCAGAACTGGACTCTGTAATTAAGGTGGCAGAGAGGAGGACACTGAGCAAACTGCTCTCCATCATGGACGATGATGGTCACCCATTTCACACCATCATTATGGACATGTTCCATCCATACAGGACACTTTATTTTCACTTTTAGCTTTGATACCACTACACACACACTTGACACTTTATAATAGTAAATGGTAAATTGTAAATATATATATTTTTTCTATTTTTTATTGTGCTGTTATTGCTACTGGCTGCTAAATTTCCTTCGGGATGAATAAAGTATTTTATCTATCTATCTGATTGGCTGAGCCAGTTGTCCAGCCATGACATCATTAACAATAACACACAAACACACACACACACACACACACACACACACCCCTGAGCGCTTCCCATTCGTATCAATGCCAATTAAATCATAAAATACAGATTAATAAAAACAGCGAGTCGATTCACTGTTTTTATGAACTGTGTTCTGTAATTTGGCCGCTAGAGGGCAGTGTTCTGTTGGTGAAACCTGTATTTTGCAGTGATCAGTTTATAAACAGGATTAGATGACGTCACCAAAGATCAGATTATTAACGATTTCATATCGATTATAAAGACATTTCTGAATCAGAGCTTGTTTTTTATTACAGTGAGTTTGTAAGTCTTTTATTAAAGCAATCAGACTCTCGAGGTTGTGCAATATGGTGACTAAATCACGTAAAGAGGTGGAGCTGTTCTCCACTACACACCGGGATTAATAACTCCTCATTATGGGATTAATTCAGATTAAAGCCACGCCCCCTCACTGCTTTAATATAAACCCTGAATAATGAGGTTAATGTTTATTATCACATTTTAATTAAACACACAATGACTTTAAGCTCATTTCTC
The DNA here is from genome assembly GCA_019802435.1 of Corydoras maculifer. Classification (NCBI taxonomy): domain Eukaryota; kingdom Metazoa; phylum Chordata; class Actinopteri; order Siluriformes; family Callichthyidae; genus Corydoras; species Corydoras maculifer. Next base: position 326,267 of record JAFMOD010001067.1, on the reverse strand, counting down.
CCCGAACCTCCGATAAATAATTAAAACGATGGAAACGAATATTAATGACGGAAACAAACCTGTAAAACCTTCTGGAAGAACATTTGCCCTGCTCACGTTCCTCTGCCTCGCCGCCGCCATCTTTACTGTACACACCGGAAACCGGCGCAAAGCATCATGGTAGATGTAGTTCTGTTTTGCTATGGACGCCGCTGTGTAAATAAACTAAAGTGAAGCGTTAAAGCGATCGACATTTCGGCCAAAATTTAATCAAAATGACCCCGAATTAGCAACTGAACTGAATACATTTACTTGTATTTTATTAATGTAGAAAGTCATTGTGTTATATCTGAGTTTAGAGACCTTTGCTTCAGTCTCAGGTTCGAACCCTCTGTAAATGAGACTGTACATCTGAGAACAGTTCCACAGACTAGATGTTTTAGTCATATTATTGAAAGGAACTAATTATAGGAATAATTAATTATTTTAAGGTAAAACGAGCTGTGTGCCATGAACTGTCCCAAAACTGTCCTGTGAGGCTGAAGAACCTGAGATGAACTGTGGAGTCCAAATTCTTATAACATTCATTCATTATCTTCAGCTTATTCCTTTACTGGGGGGGGAATTCAATTTCCATTGAATCCATGTTTTTGACTGTGAGATGAAACAGGAGAACCCAGAGGACACCCATGTGGACACGAGAAGAGCATGCAAAGTCTAGATTGGAATTTGAACCTGAATCCCCAGCCCTAAGAGGAGAACATGCCAACCACTAAGCCACCCAAATTCTTATACTTAATGGTTCGAATAAATGTATATGATTTAAATTAGGTTACAATCATGTAACTAAAATCTTACGGCTAATAATATAAAATATTTAAAGTATATAATAAATATTATATTATAATAACTATATTATAAATAACCTCAGGTTAAACACACAGGTACACATGGAACTCCGCCCCTTCGTTGGAGCAGCTGGATCATGGACCGTTAAAGGTGACGAATTGATACGACAATCGTTTATTATAAAGACGAGTTTACTGCAGAAAAACAAACAGCAATTCAGAAAAGACCGAGCACGTGAACGCAGCCTGCGGACTGCACAGCGCAGTGTTCCAAATACAGCTGAATACAGAGAGACTAATGAGAGAGAAGAGGGGGGTGAGAACAGAGCCGCACCCCTCACAGAGACAGAGAAGTCTTTATACACAGAATGTACATCCACATACACAGTGAGTGTGTTAGTGTGTGTGTCCACTTGTAAGCACTATACTCTGTAACGACTGTGTGTTCAGGTTACTGTGCTGAAGAATAAAACTCACCGACTGATTATTTTAATTTTTATCATGTTACCTGGGTGATTCCGGGCCAGCCCATGTGATCCCCACTGACTGAGTGTCTCCTCTTTTATTTACTAATACACTCCCTCACACTCTGCTGCAGCACCTCCACAATCACACCCACAACAGCAGCATTGATTGGGGGGGGGGGGGTAGTCTGCATCTAACTGCTTATCCTGCTTTAGTATGAGTGGGAGAACATGCAAATTTCATTGATGAAGGGCACCCCACCAGCTTTTGAGTGCTGGGATGTTGATCAAACATAATTAATCAATTGAGCACTATTATGATTAAAATCATCACCTGGAGTGATAATAAAGTCATTAATATGTGGACGCTGCTCTGGAGGTGCAGATGTGATCTATAATGTGATGTGTAATGCCATGATGCGCCTCCAGCTCGTCTAATACAGTTAAATATAATCAATACTGTTTGATCTTCATAGCACAACATTCCGTCCAAACACTGATCTGTTTAAAACCATTGCCTTAAATCCACACACATGCAATATGATGGGTCACACCACCGGGGAGCGCTCTTTAAAACAAGCACATCACTGTGCTCAATAAAGCATCAGGACCCCGCTCAAAGCTGAAGACCGTTTCCATAACAACGGAGCCAGATAGTCACTGTGCTCCACTGTGCGGACTCAAGCAGAGCAACGAACACTAAGTGATTCTGAATCAAACACACACACACACTGCCTAAAGAAAAAGTGAGTTATCTTCTAAACACTCCAGCAAACAGGATCGGGAGTGTGTGATCATCATACTGAGATCAGACATTGACCGCTGAGGTCACAGGGAGTCTGAGTTTAATGTAGTGGGAGTCCGATTTGAACTTTCTTTAATGTTTACAAGTGGACACATTCTGCTTGTGTGTGTGTGTGTGTGTGTGTAGGTTAGATCTTGATGCGGAAAGCTGTGGACTGTGCAGCGGTGGAGGCTGCCTCCGTAGCAGATGAGCTCTGATTGGACGATTTAAACAGAGCCTTCAGGATGGTCTGGGGGTCCACATCAGCCGAGCTGGAGCGAGGTGTGGATCGGGACGGAGCCGAGGAGGAGGAGGCTTCCTTCTTACCCGGAGTGTCACTCAGCCGACTACAGAGGAGAGAGAGAGAGAGTTCACTGTGAGTGCGACATCCATTCGGCTGAGGACTGACTGAACGTGTGGGGGGTGGACTTACAGGAGGATGGGCTGATCAGACGTGATGACGCTGCCCTGCATGTGCAGATTACATTTCATTGGCTGTCCTGCAACACAAACATCACACAGTCCTCAGAAATACATCAGACTTCTAACATCACACACACTCACTCTCTTCATGGTGCTGTGTACATGCTGGAGTATAAGCTGAAGAATTCTGTATGTATTTCTAGTCTGTGTGTGTGTGTGTGTGTGTGTGTGTGTGTGTGTGTTACCATCCAGACAGCGATTGTTGTATTTCCTGTAAGCACTGACGGCGTCGTCTTTCCTTACAAACACCACCTCAGCCACTCCCACCTTCACCAGGCGCGCTCTCTTTAATGCTCCACACACACAAAACAGCTCCTACACACACACACACACACACACACACACACATATATACATATATATATAAATATAAAAAATACACACATACAGAATTATTATGTGTTTGTGTGTAAGTGAGACACTTACCACTATGTCCTCCTCTGTCACACGCGGGTGCAGATTATTCACTGTGATTTTTGTTCCTTCGAGTGGACTAAAAGTTGGCTGCACACACACACACACACACACACACACAGACAGACTTTAATTTAAAGTGCAGATGATTGAGTTTTCTAAAGTATTTAGGTTTTAATTCTAAAACAATGAGGTGTGTGTGTGTATGTGTGTGTTACCTGTGCAGGTGGAGTCACAGTGCTCTCAGGGGTCTGTGTTGGAGGCCGGGGATTGGAGCGGGTGGGTGCCACGGCAACAGACGCTGGGGCCGGGGCCATGTAAGAGTCGTTCTTAACCACTTTGGTAATGGGAGGAGAAGCGGAGAAAGCTCCACCCACCTGTGAAGAGGGTTGGGTTTGAAAATTCACAATCTACTACACACACCAGCACAGTATGACAAAAGACAGGACGTCCCATAGCACACACAGTACAGTCCACATGAGGATCGTTCAGTCAGAACGACAGTCTGCTTTATTTAACTAATGATAAGTTCGGATGACGTTAGTGTAAGTTACTTACCCGGGTCTGAACCAGGTCGTTAGTGGTGGTGAACTTCAGTTGTTTATTGGGAACAGCTTCAACTTCATTATTAGAAACATTCTAGAAAACAATTTAGTGTACAATTAAGTGTATGAATATGAAGTGCCCTAGATGAAGTGTACAAATATGAAGTGCCCTTGATGAAGTGCCCTTAATGAAGTGTACAAATATGAAGTGCCCTTGATGAGGTGCCCTTAATGAAGTGTACAAATATGAAGTGTACAAATATGAAGTGCCCTTGATGAAGTGTACAAATATGAAGTGTACAAATATGAAGTACCCTACATGAAGTGCCCTTGATGAAGTGTACAAATATGAAGTGCCCTTGATGAAGTGTACAAATATGAAGTGCCCTTGATGAAGTGTACAAATATGAAGTGTACAAATATGAAGTGCCCTTGATGAAGTGTACAAATATGAAGTGTACAAATATGAAGTGTACAAATATGAAGTGTACAAATATGAAGTGCCCTTGATGAAGTGCCCTTGATGAAGTGCCCTAGTTAATCTAAAAGTGTACAAATATGAAGTTCACTAAATATCACACTGTGTCTGTGTATGTGTCTGTGTATGTGTCTGTGTGTGCGCGTGTATGTGTGTGCCTCTTGCCTGTGCTGGTTTGCTTGGGATGTTGATGCGAATGCCACTGGTCATACCCACAGGCCTCTGCTACAATGAGGAGAAAGAGAGTTCATGTTACAGACCAACAGCAGCCATCAAAAAACCTGCTGCAGTGTTAGAACCACACGCCGGAACAACCACACAGGACCCCCCGGTGGTGGTGGTGGTGGTGAGTGGTGGAAGAGCACTGTGTTTAATGGGTCTGAATCAATCACACACTCTTTACTAACCTGGATGGTCTTGGTGATCTTGAGCGGAGCTGTCGAACCCTGATTGAGCTCAGAGGAAGCACTCCTCTTCAGGCTCAGCCTATCACGTGCATCCAGCACCTTGGTAAGCCCGCCCCTGGGTTGGATGGCAAGGCCCACTCTGGCCCCGAGTCCTTGGTTGGAGGGGAAGGTCCTGATGGTGGAGCTGATGGGATTGGGGTGGTTCTGAATGTGAATGTGCGGTATGGGAGTCTGTGAGCTGCTCAAAGGCGCGTCCTGCACTTGCTGCTGTTTCCTGGAGTTAATGGTCTGCCTGGCGTCCTGCACCACACCTGCGGCGCCCCCTCGGGCCTGGATGCGGAAGCGTGCATCCTTCTGACCTATCTTTTCTCTTGCATCCTTCACCTGGAACCCTGCACAAACAAAGGTGTGGAATTGTGGAAGAGCAAGGGGGCAGCATTGAGTCATCAATGTACAGATTAGATGAACACTCACCTCCACCTGCTCCCAGCCTCTGTCGGACATCGGTGCTGCCGATCTTTGACCGGGCATCAAAAGGTCTACCCACAAGCCCCGCTCCTCTTCCCAATGACCCTGCCCCTCTTCCTGTTAGCCCTGTCCCTCTGCCAAAGGATGTTCTGCTGGAAAGACATAAACATCACAGATATAAGATATAAATATCATGAGTGTGGTAGTGATTAGTGTTGGGTTCAAATCCCAGGTCTAATGACATCACCAATGTGGGTCCTTGATAAAGAACCTTAACCCTCATTGCTCCAGGAGGCGCTGTACTTACTTTGTAAGTCTGCTGAAGGACCAAATGTAAATGTACATCAGATGATCATCAAAGGAACAATGAGATCTCAATGATCTACACAAAACTTCCAACATTACAATAAATCATTACAATGGTGAGAGGATTACGGGGTGGCTGCATGACATCTATTCCACAATAATAATGAATCAGACGTTCTGAATGTTTCCCTCAAAACCTGAGGATGAAGCAGATAACGGGCTGAGGCCTGATTTGAATGATCCAGGGCAGAGCTCCCACCGAGGTCCTCCAGGTCCCACTGCTCAACAATTACACGTACTACACGACCCAAATGCACAGAGCAGATATACAGCCTGTAATAAAGCACCATCTAACAAATAAAACAGTATGAGATCGATGTGGTTTCAATACTCAAATTCAACTGAAACTAATAACACAAACACACACCACTCTACAACCTTTAACACCCAATCCAAACACAACTATCACCCATCCATCCATTATACTGCACTTTATCCTCTACTAGGGTCGCGGGGATGGGGGTCCTCATGCCCATCCACCATTCTATTACTGGACACACAGTCACTCACACACACAGACACACTCCATATGGGGCAATTTGGATAACCCAATTGATTCATGTTTCTGGACTGTGGGAGGAATTCTGAGAACCCGGGGGAAACCCACGCCGACACGGGGAGAACAGACTGGGATTCAAACTAGGAATCCCCAGCACCGAGAGGAGAACATGCCAACCACTAAGCCACCGTGCCGCACCACAACTATCATATCTGTCTTAAAACGTGTTGTAATTAAATTAATTAAGTGAATAAGCTCCGACGCGTTTAACTTCAGAACGCATTAGCTTTTTCTTCGCAGTTAGCCGTCAGCAGTTACTGAAAATTACACAAATTAAATGAATTTCATACATTTAGAGTGTTGCAGTGTTAAAATACGGAGCGATGCGTTTATTCTCTTTGACAGTTTTAGGTGAATAAACGTTAATTATGAATAAAGTTTAAGCGTAACGTTAGCAGCTAAAGCTAATGGACTCGAACTGGACGTAAACACTAACGTTTTTAATCCGCCTGTATTACGGAAAACAGCGTGCAAGCTGATTGGCTGTGACCCTAAGAGTAACCAATCCTCGCAGACAGGAGGCGGGCTCTGTTCCGAACACGGGTGGGAATGAACACGCTCGTGCCCACTCTCAGTGATCCACTGGGTTTTATATTTTACGCCTCCGAATTCACGTGCGGAGTGTATTTCGTCGCCATGCCAACATCAACGATTTCAGAAAAACAAATGGCATGATTACAAACTCGTAAATTACCTTTTAAAACCTCCTCGGTTGTTAAAATTGCGTCGGCGAATAATTTCGTCCAAAGAAACGTCCGCCATCTTCCTCAACGAGCCTTCGGGACGAAAATGCGCATGCGCCGAGAGATGAAGTAGTTCGTAGAGTCGACTCCAACCGAAACTACGTTATCTGGAGTCGACTCACCGAATTGAATCTAAAGTGTAAAGTCTTTTACATAAAAAAATGCATCCTAAAGATGATTAAAAACTTATTTTTTTATTTAAAAAAGTATTCTTTCTTCGAGGACAACGCCAAAACGTTTTTTTCTTACATTAGATTCTTTTTTATTATAAATTTGCTGAATTTGTGTTTGGAACTAATTGGATAACAAAATATAAGACGCATTTTATCAATTAACGTTTTATACTTTATAATCACAAAAAGTAGCTCTGAGTTGCGATTAATTAAATATTTTATATCGGTATTGTATATAAAATCAATATAAATAATGTAAACATTGTCTGGTTTGGTTTTGATTTGCATCACTCATTTATTATATAACAAATATAAATCTACCTTTATGGCAAAAATGTTTAGAATGCGAGTATTCTTTAACTTTGTCATTTATAATTATGTGAATCACAATAAATACAGGACGATGCACAGTAAAATAAACATTCATGGAGTGGTATGAAGGAAACCCTGAGTTTGGTTACTGTAAACGGTTAACATTGGAGATATATATAAAGGCCAGTTCATTTTCATCTTATAAGTTTATTTCGCCTTTCATAATAAACTGGATTGCATGTATGACTGAATTTGTTTTGACTCTACAAGAAAAACTGGTTAGTTTCGTATTTTTTCGGCATTTTTTAATATGAAAATGATCTTTTTGTTCACTCCAGTGGACATGCTGTAAAATAAAATAAAAAGAATTAAAAATATCTAAATCGTAAGTTGTTTGTGTTTCCCTTAATAATTAGAAAATCCCAACAAACTGTAAATCGAATGAATCGTTTATTTCTCGATTCGGAGGATGAGGCTCAAAAACCCCTCAATGAATAATCTCAATCGAACGATCGAGAATAAAATGTGGCCAATCAGAAGGCTGCGGGGGTGTGACGTCAGGCCCACCCCACAATGCACCGGCAGGGTGGCCGTAACGCGGAGTTTGTGCGGTGTTGGGGGTGATGTGTGCGGTGTGTGGGGTGTTTCCATTCGTACTGTGAGTGTGTGTGGTGTTGGGTGTGGCAGGCGGAGCTGTGCGGCTCGGACCCTCACCCTCACCGTGCAGCGGCGCGCGGCGGGTCAGTCCCGCGGCGCGCGCCGCCCTCCGCATGCCTTAAACTGATGAGTAAGGAAAATAACGATGCGGGGTGACGCCCGTGTCCTCGTGCACAACCACGGGATGAATTTTTGAAGGGGTTCAGGTCTGTCCGCTGAGGTGACTCGTTTACTTCACGAGATGCCACGTGGAACCAGGATCTACCCCGATCCACTCCTATGTTTGTTAAAAGAAAGATCAGATAAAATTAACAGTCAAGCTGTTGAACAGATTCATTACGTCTTTTGTAAAATCTAACATGTGTCTCAGATGTTTCATATTCGTTGGAGATGAGTTTTAGATACAGCAGTGTTTGTGTGGACAAGGTCTTTAAAAATAGTTACATAAGAGTGATTTGTGTGGAATAAAGTGTAACTTTTGTCCTAAAACATGTAACAAAAAGCCTGAGCATTAGAGCAGCAGATCTGAAACTAGAGTCCTGAAACTGCTGCCTTCGGCTTCATCCATTCATTATCTTCTGCTAGGGTCGTGTGTGTGTGTGTGGGGGGGGGTGTTTTGGGCATTGGGCAGATACACACCGGACAGGGTGTCGGTCTATCGCTGGGCACACTCACTCACTCACACAAACACACACTACATGGAGCAAATTAGAGCATTCAATTTACCTCGATGTTTTTGGACTGAGAACCAGTATGGGTTATACGGACTCGGGAGAACATACCAACTCCACCCAGATCGGGATTTGAACCAGGATCCCCAGCACTGAAAGGAGAACATGCTAGCCACTAAGCCAGTGTGCCGTCCATGCTGCAGCTCTATAGTATATAAAACATTTTAAAGGTTGTGCTAAATAAGTAATATGAGGTTCTGATGTTTAAAAGTCTAATAAAGTTCGTCCTGCTCAGATGTCGTAGACCATATTTTTTAATGTTCTCACTGTAAAGTCAACAGTTCTGTAGTTTTCAGTGTAAACTTTGTGTCTGTACAGATTTTACAGTTGTCCTAATCGTAATGATCAACCATGAATGTCTGACCGTTGAGCTGGGGAACATGATGAACTTTGCACCGTTCTTTATGATGGTTCATGTTACACATTTCATATCTGATGACATGTGGTTCACACAAAAGAGTTCTAATTCACAGGTGGGGCAAACAGGGGCACACAGGTCTCTCTTAAAGGTGACAGTGATGTTTACAATTAAAGGGTATAGATTTAAAGGTTACAGTAGAACTATGAAGATTATACCAGTAAACATTCATTCATTCATTATCTCCCGCTTATCCTCTATTAGGGTCGCGGTGGGGTTCCACATGCCCATTCAGAGGAGAACATCTCGGGCGCTGGGCAGATAGACCCAGGACAGGGCGCCAATCCATCGCTGGACACACACTCACTCACAGACACACACTATATGGGGAAATTTCGAGAATTCAATTAACTTGATCCATGTTTTTAGACTGTGGGAGGAAACCGGAGAACCCGGAGGAAACCCACGCGGACACAGGGAGAACATGGAAACTCCACCCAGATGGGGATTCGAACCGGGAATCCCTAGCGCTGAGAGGCGAATGTGCCAACCATTAAGCCACCGTGCCGCCCGTCAGTAAACATTTCTAGTTAAATTGTGAATTTCATAATAAAAATGTCAATAATGTGTGAGGCTTAGTGCTTAACGGAGGCTTAGTGTTTAACACAGTGCTAGGAATTTCTCTCAGCGCTAGGAATTCCCTCTTTGAATCCCCATCTGGGTGGAGTTTGCATGTTCTCCCGTGTCTGGGTGGGTATCCTCTGGGACCTCTGGTTTCCTCCCACAGTCCAAAAACATGGATCAAGTCAATTGAGTTTTCCAGATTGCCCCATATAGAGTGTGTCTGTGTGGATCGATGGGTCGATGGGTCATCACCACAAGTGTCAACAACACATCAGAAAGATCATCTATAAACACAGGGATTCATGTTTTCATCAGTAAAATGTTTACGTGTTGGGTTTTTCCGTTTGTAATAATACTCTGTAAGTAACTTATTATTAGTGATGGTGTTTTTGTGGTTTGTACTCTGCTTAATGTTCGTTTTCTGAATGACATGGTGGCTTTTCTTCATCAACTCTAAATATTTATTTTATTTTATATCTTTTATAATAAAAGAAACTCAATATATTTATGAGATCCCTGTGTTTCAAGGTGGTGATCATGTGTATAAGTGCTATTAACCATTACTTATTGCACATAACACAGTGAGACACGTTCTCTGACTACCTGCAGATGTTTGCATATGTAAATGATCTCACCTGAGGGAAGGTGTGCAGTGGGTGGGTGCTATTACCCACAATGCTCAGTTCAGGTGTTCAGGTACAGTCTACCGTCAGTGCAGTGTGCAGTGCACAGTATGTGGCGATCCTCTGTGTTCATCTCTCCGCATGCCTTAAACTGATGAGTAAGGAAAATAACGATGCGGGGTGACGCCCGTGTCCTCGTGCACAACCACGGGATGAATTTTTGAAGGGGTTCAGGTCTGTCCGCTGAGGTGACTCGTCTACTTCACGAGATGCCACGTGGAACCAGGATCTACCCCGATCCACTCCTATGTTTGTTAAAAGAAAAGAAGAAAGAACATGTTAAACTCCAGCTACTCACTTTAACATTGAGTTTAAGAATGTACACGTCAACAGAACATTCCTCTTTTAGTTCCGTTAACTAAATCTGTAAAGTAATTATGACTTTATAACAACGTACCAATTACTGTAATCCAAAATCAATTGACTTCTCTCATCATTAATAATTCTTTGATTTTTAAAGAATTCGTCAACAGGAGAACCGTGACGTCATGCTTTAATTGTGTTTGTTATTACAATATTTCTGTGAATTTCTGAGCTTCTTTCTGAAACGTGTTCCTCTGATGTTTATACAAAGTCCATTTCAGCTGGAACTAATGTAAACATCCATCCATTCATTATCGTCCGCTTTGACCTCTATTAGGGTCGCAGGGGGGTTCCCCATGCCCATCCAGGGAGAATGTCTCGGGCGCTGGGCAGTTACACCCAGGACAGGACACCAATCCATCACTGGACACACACTCTATATGGGGCAATTTGGAGAACTCAATTGACTTGATCCATGATTTTGGACTGTGGGAGGAAAACGGAGAAAAACTGGAGGAAACCCACGCGGACACGGGGAGAACATGGAAACTCCACCCAGATGGGATTCGAACCGGGAATCCCTAGCGCTGAGAGGAGAACATGCTAAACCACTAAGCCACCGTGCCACCCATTAATGTAAACATTTCAGCTGTAATTACTGTAAACTACGTTCTCGTCGTGGTTGCAGAACGGAGAATAACGCCCCGAGCGTTTGAACTCTGAGGACGTGTATGGTCAGAAGACTACGCTACCCAGAGTGCAGCGCGGCCCCACGTCACCGCCTCAGTCTCGGTGCAGCGCCGCAGCGGCTGCACGGTCAATGGAAGGCAAGTGGACCGCGTTGTGACCGCGTTATGACCGCGTTATGACCGCGTTGTGAACGTGTTTTTATTATAGGAATCTTTTTGTATTTTGCACCGGGGTTCCGAAATGGCAACGGCTCTGTCGCGCGCCCTCAAACTGCCAGGTAAGAGCCGAATGCGCGCGCGCGCACGCGAACAGATGGCGCGCGCACGGTCGGTCGTTCCTCTCCGCTGAGGCGACGGGAGTCTGACGAGAGGATCACTTTATTATGTTTTTAAACATCAATAACAGTCACGGCTTACTGTACGGATTCAGCATTAAACGAAGCGAATTGGTTTATTTTTTGTTATTATTATTATTTGGTGTGAATTCCGTTATGCTGAGATCCTTTAATCTCAAATACGACGTCATGAAAACTGATGCGCGGCCGCGAGCGAGTCTGAATGAATAACACCGCTCCATGTGCTCATCTCCTTCATTTATTCCACTTTAGCAGATTATTAAAAACATTCAGACGTCATTATGCCCGTACGTTCACTACCACAGCATAAACCTTATTCGACATGACGTCAGCTATACAACGATACACATATGTGCATTCCTAATAAAGTGGCCGTTGAGGTTTGGTTCGTTTGTACTAAACTGTAACCTTGTACAAAGTTATAGAGTGATCCACATTTAAACAGTCCGTTAATACTGATATTCTAATACTGTTCAACCAGCAATGTGTTTCTGAAGCTCACTCTCAACATGAGTTTAAACATCTGTTATCTACAACAGTCCCCCCCACCCCACCCCACCCCATCCCACCCTCTCTCCAATAAATATACACTATATAGATAAAAACATGAACATGAACGCCCTTCTTCATCACTGAATTCAGGGCTTTAATTCACTTCCGTTATCACAGGCGTATAAAATCAGTGGAAAGATTTTTTGGAGAAGGCATTGCACAAAGCTTCATAAAGACATAGTTAAACTTGGTACAGACTCACACAAAGTCCTGACATTAACCTATCCAGGGATAACCTACAGCCAAAACCAAAATCAACATCCGTCCTCACAAATCCTGTATAAATGGACAGAACGTCCCACAGACACACATCTTGTGGAAAGTCTTCACAGAAGGGAAGCTAGCTTATGATGGGATATCGTAAAAGCTCCTTCAGGTGAATTGTGTCCTTATACTTTTGTCCACTTGGGAACATGCTTTTCAGAAATCTATAAATATATTAATAAGCCTATGGCAGGAATGAAAACATTAATCAGTTTATAAAATGCTTTCTGCTTATTTACAACAGAGTAATAATAACATTATGAAAACATACTGGGACCTGTCTGTCATAAAGGAGTCATTTACGGATTAAATACTAATGCTGTTTGTAGATAAACTAGAACATTAATAACAATTACATAACATTTAACGACCTCACTCCTTAAAACACATTTAAATCAGTGGAATAAGCTTATAAACTTGGTATAAATCAGAGCTACAGGCTGTATGGGAACCCATTGACATAGAACTTAAAATAATAAAACTTTTAATTTTGAACACTGCGTGCAAGCCATTAGTTATAAACAGAAATGCGACAGAATGCTGTGAATGTCCTGAAGTGATTATGAAGAGTAATAAACAGGTTAACTTATGTTACGATTGTATTCTAACATAAACTAACACACCTGCACCACCATGTCAGTGTGACTGCAGTGCTGAGAATTATCCACCACCCTAATAACACCTGCCCTGTGGGGGTTTTGGTCACATGTTTATGTAGAACCATTAGAGTAAACAGTGGTTATGTGGTAACTCTGTGTGTGCTTGTGTGTTTGTGTGTGTGTGAAGGTAAGAAGGGATCCGAGCTGGGGGAGTATGACCCCCTAACCCAGGCTGACAGTGAGGATGAGAGTGAGGAAGATGACCTGGTGCTGAACTACCCGCGAAACGGACTCACCTCACACACACACACTGCCACGCTCAGACTAAAACACGAGGGGGCGGAGCTACACGACGACGAGGATGACGACACGTGGAGGCACACCTGGAAGGACAGAAGGGAAGAAGAGACGGGGTCGGTGGATGATCGGGCGGGGCTGGTGAGTGACGGGGCGGGGCAGAAGACCAGAGTCAAAGCAGCTGTTCGGACCGCCGCCTTCGTGGTACCACTGATCTGCGCAGCTGTGCTCGTCCTGCTCTTCGCTTTCCTGTTGCCATGCCGACGACCAGTGAGGCACAGACATGAGGAGTGGGAGAGTAAAGTGGGAAGTGCTGGGGGTGAGAGACACACCTACACAACCACACACACAGTAACTAATAACTGGTTATAATAACTTTATATGTGACTGTGACTGCTTCAGGTGTGACATCACCTCCCATGGCATTATGGGATGTGGACGGTGATGGTGTGGAGGATTTATTAATCTCAGTCATGAGAGTGAACAACAACAGCCAGACCAGTTCCTTGGGGAACAGTAAAGGTACTAAATACAGACTAATCACAGACTCACAGAGTGTTAAAAGTTTAGTCTCTGTTGCACACCACCAACTTCTCTACGTCATGTTCAGGGTGCCTGTGTGAAAGACTCATAATTCACTTGTTCTTAATCCTAATGAGTGTTTATCTGAACTAGAGCAGGTATTATTTAAGTTTACTGACAGTAACCTATTATTAGGTAATCTCTCTCTCCCTCTCCCTCCCTCTCTCTCTGTAGTGTACAGTGTGGTCGCTCTGTGTGGTGTGAATGGATCAGTGCTATGGCGTCGTCCCATGAAAGAGGCACTCCACTTTGTACAATGTTTAGCTCCAAACACCTGCCTCCTCATCACATCAACACACATGTACAGTGTTAACGCCTCCACAGGTATGGCATCACATTATACAACCCTCTTTAGGTCTGATATTAATACACCACCGTGTTAATGCTCTGAGATAACACTGTACTTTATATTAACACGTATATTTTCACATCTGTACAGTTTCCGTAGGTAAGGTTATATCACACCCAGCCTGACTGTAAATACCTGACTGTTATTGTTGGTGATGGGTGTTGTGACGATGTTGTAGATTTTTCAGGTGTTGTATTTCTGATTGGTTTAGGTCAGAAGTTGTGGGAGGTGCTAGTAAGAGATGTGGAGTCCCACGCTGTAGCTGTTCCTGATTTACAGGGGGACTTGGTTCCAGATTTGCTGATCGCTACCTTACCTGCAAATCAGGTATATCGCACACCTGTACCATGCTTTTACATACAGTATGCATGCACACGCAAACACATAATAATAATATTATTATGGCTCTCTGAATTCCAGGAATCAGATCTTTCATTGGTCCTGCATTCGGGATCAACAGGCTCCCGAATCGGTCAACCGGTGAACTTTAACCTCACTACACAGGGAAACCTGATTGGCCCGTCACTACATGAAACTGCATCAGGAGCATACTATGTTCTGTTTGGTTTGGGTAAGCTTACAGCTGCAGCAATTGATCGGGTATCAATGAATCCATCTGTCCTCTGCACCAATGCCGCAGCTCTCATTAGTAACCTCGTTAGGATTGTGTTTGTGCAGGTACAGTGGAGGCCGTGTCTCTCAGAGATATCTACAGAAAGGCAACTGGTAGGACCACTACACCCCCCCACATCAGTGTGAACGACCCAGTCTGGGAGAAACACAGAAAAAACAACTCTTCCATACTCATCCACATCTACAGGTTCCATACCCTCATACACACATACCATCACCCCCACATACACACATCGTTTGAGTTGAAGGATTGTGTTCCTGTGTGCAGTGGGGTGGATCGCGTGGAATATTTTCTGCCCCTGGTGGCCGGCGTGTGTATTAATCACAATAATCTGGACTATGAGTTGAAGCAGAACTGGAGTCGTAGTGATTGGGTGCTCGTTTGGGTCAACAGTCGAATCTCTGTGATCAGAGAGAGAGACATGCACCCCACATGGACCCTTAACTCCTCCTTCATACACAGGTTGGTGTGTGTGTGTGTGTGTATTGTGTCACAAATTAATTTCATTAAATCTGGACATTATAATGTGTGTTTGTGTGTGTGTGTGTGTGTGTGTGTGTGTAGCCGTCCCGCTATTGGGTACTTTAATGATGATGCTGTCCCTGATCTACTCATCCAACACTCTTCTAACGGAGTCCGTAAGGTAACCCCCCCCCCCACACCCACACATACACACACTTAACTACTACTATTACCTCTTCTTTTCTCCATCATACAGGTGCAGATCATTGATGGGGCTCAGGGGAGGAGTCTATGGGAGGCTGACTTCATTTGCCCTCTTCTCGTTCTGGAAGGTTCTACCATCCTGACCACATCTGGCCAATCAGTGTTCTTGTTCTGGGCAGGAGATCCACTTCCTGCATTGAAGAACATCACCAAGGTAACAGTCCCTTTAGACCTGGAGTGTTTATACAGGTGTATCAGATCAGGTAGTTCAGGTGGATGTGAGTGTCTGATCTGTGTGTGTGTTTGTGTCAGGTGAGCCCCCCTGAGCCAGTCCTACGCAGACTGTTCCTCCTCCACCCAGCATATCCTACAATCCTACAGGAGCTCAGCAGCACCACTGATACAGCTCTTACTGCCACAGGTAACACACACACACACACACACACACCCCATTAGAACAGAAGGTTTTCAGTTAGTAAACCTCTGTAAAGGGTTAATCAGTTAGTATATCAGACCTTCCTCTCTCTCTTTGTACAGTGAGCTATGAGGAGGAGCAAAAGGACGCGTCCTACCTGGTGGTTCTATCACACCCTGTCTCGGGTCTTGGTCCTGGTGCACAGGTGGTAAAGAGTCTGAGCATCAGAGAGGCGTTAGCATCTGCTAACACCATACATCTGAACGACGAGGGACACACACACAGCACATTCCATATCACCAAGTTCTTCAGGAACCTGTCCTTCAGACAGCAGGTCTGCTACCAACTGCATCAGTACTGACCATCACCACCATCATCATCATCACCACCATCAACAATATCATCACCACCATCAACATCACCAATAACACCATCATCATCACCACCAACAACATCATCAACAACACCATCATCATCACCACCAACAACATCACCAATAACACCATCATCATCACCACCAACAACAACAACATCATCAATAACACCATCATCATCATCACCACCAACAACAACAACATCATCAATAACACCATCATCATCATCACCACCAACAACAACAACATCATCAATAACACCATCATCATCATCACCACCAACAACAACAACATCATCAATAACACCATCATCATC
>JAFMOD010001067.1:296996-308974 GCA_019802435.1 Corydoras maculifer | reverse complement strand
ACCATCATCATCATCACCACCAACAACAACATCATCAATAACACCATCATCATCACCACCAACAACAACAACATCATCAATAACACCATCATCATCACCACCAACAACAACAACAACATCATCAATAACACCATCATCATCATCACCACCACCAACAACAACATCATCAATAACACCATCATCATCACCACCAACAACAACAACAACATCAATAACACCATCATCATCATCACCACCAACAACAACATCAATAACACCATCATCATCATCATCACCACCAACAACATCATCAATAACACCATCATCACCAACAACAACATCACCAATAACACCATCATCATCACCACCAACAACAACATCATGATGAAGCTCAGTGTCTGTGTCTCATCATCTGTGTTCTCTCTTACAGTAACCGTGAGGTTCTCTCATGTCCTGTAGGAGGCGCTGCAGATGGTCTGATTGTACCTGTGGTATAATAATTTAAAGCTCTCTGTATGTGAGTGCATGTTCACTCAGTCTGTTTATTTATTTATTTATTAACACTGATGATGTCACTGGTCTACAGTACATTGGAGGGTTCAACATTGCACACACTCTTATTAACCCCCTGCTCATTAACCCCACTGCAGGTTAAACATCCCTGCTCACCATGAAGGGGCAGTGTGTAGGATTTAGTGCGACCTAGTGGTGAGCCTGCAGATTGCAACCCCTGTCCTAAATATAAACTAATAATTCTGAATATCATGTTGTCTAAATCCTACACACAGTACCTTTAATATTTAATAATCTTTATTATCAGTGTTTATCTACTTTGGTTGTTCTGTGACCAAACTAAACTTCAAACTGTATGTCAGGTGATCTCACTCTCCAATCAGAACTCATGTAAGTTGAACCACATTTTAATTTCTATTAAGGCTAATTTATTTCAAATAAGTTATTACTTTATTTTAAAATAGAGTTTTAGCTGATATTCATTATTATGATAATCTGCTTTCATTGTAGTACAGCAGGATGTTGTATGGCAGACATTATAATGTACATATCGAACAGAGCGTTATATACCATGTAATATAAATCACATTCCCAGTCCTGGTGTTATAGATCATATGACATCACTGATCACCTGATCTGCTGCTGACCCTGTGTGAATGAATGAGACAGATCATATGGAACAGTGTCATATAAATACGATAACTATTCACCTCCTCTCTGTGTACATACTCTGTGTACATACTGTTGCACTTTGTTAAAAGTTAAGTTGCATTAAATATCTTAAAATTAATCTCAGCGCTGATGTTCAGTATGACAGCACTACAGTCCGTGTAATGCACTGTGTTTACTAAAGTACTGGGACACGCCTCACTTATCACAGCTCTATAACATCAAGCATGCTAATGTGTGCTTTGGACTGGATTTAGACGGCTGCAGTGAGCTGCAGGTGTTGTCTGAAAGCCCATCAAACAGCTTTAGAATTAACTAGAACAGAGATTGTGAAGCAGGATGCTTTTGTGCATATACTGTATATGTTTTATACATCATGTCAATAAGAGTCAGTTATTAGTTAACAGATTATTGTTTGTTTTCTTAATGATTATTGGACTGTTACCTAGCAACACCAACATTACATGGACGTGTGCACTGAAGGATTTAGGTTCAATCTTGAACGATTAGACTTTATTTCTGTGGTACGAGGTTTGCTCAGGTATAACAAACTGAGAAAGATCACGCTGCTTTCCACCCGAGCTCACATATCTCACACATCTGTTTATAAAACTAAACTATACTCCATAACGCCATTAAAGGTCAGCACAATCAGAAAAACAGCTCTCTTTATAACCTTTAACAAAACTACACACAGGTTACTCTGGAAACCGAGGTGGAGCGGGAGAATGAGGTGCAGAATCAATGGGGCTAAACTGTGCAGGAGCCTAAACTGTGCAGGGGTTCCACCTCACGTGAGGAACATGTGATGCATGTGATGCTGCTGTAGAGACACGCGATATAAACAATATAACAGTGCACCTCCTGCCCCATGACTGCCCCGTCTGCAGTGGAATCAGCACTGATGTGATTTCATCTGCAACACAAACGAACCGTTCTGTCTGATGAGAAACTGGGCACATGGTGTACGTTTGTATTTCAGTAAACATTGTGTACCTCAATGTGTTTATGTACAGCTGATTAATAAACACTGTATCCTGATACAATGTCTGTCTGTCTGTTTTAAGACCTTCACAGTACCCTGTACTGGTGTTTATGTAATGTATACAATCAATATTTAAAATTTGTTTTATTTCCAAATAAATTAACATAAAGTAAAACTATCAGAAAAGAAAATTAACGAACAGGAGAATATTACACTTTTAATTATTATAAACTTTTAAAACAATATATAATTTGTTTTAAATTTTAGGAGTGAAATTGCAGGTGCAGTAACTGTATGATTCTATAAATATTCATGTTTTAAACCTCGGGATGTATTCTGGACAACTGTACATCACAAACCTTGTGGAAACAGTTAGAGGAAGGTCCAGTTCCAGTCATACTGCACCCTGTCGTGGTGGAGTGAGTTTAAGTATATCAGCCAACTTAGAGTCCTGACCTCAACTGCACTCAACAACCTTCCAATTTATAAAATGGGTCGTTCCACTCCTTAAATCTGATTGGCTGAGCTGTTCCTCCAGCCGTGACATCACTGACAATACACCTTTGAGCGCTTCACAGTCACATCATTGCATGATATACAATACATTATTTTAAATAATAAAATACATGATGTACAGATTAATATTTGCACTAAACCTGTTTTTATAAACGAATTTAGCCACTAGCAGTGTTTGATCGTTAGAGAAACTGGAATCCGGTTACTCAGTGATTTTGCTTTCAATAAAGGCATTTATGAATCAAACCTTGTTTTTTTTATTATAGTGTGTTTGTAATCATTGTACAAAAGAATGAAGACACTCGAGTTTGTGTATTATTGTGAATAAATCACAGGGTGTAAGTGTCCTCTGCTATGAGTCGGGACTAATAACACGTCTTAATGGGATTTATTCAGAGCAAAGCCACACCCTCTCGTACCTTACACTTTAATAAATGCTACATAAAGAAACAGCATCTGCACAGCAGATCAGTCACACTGCAGAGGTGCACTTCAGCAAATACAAATACAAACCACTAAAATATTGGTAAAAAAACATTAATTTACCGGAAACGAATGCAGATTGCATATTCAGCTACAAAAAAGATAAGTTACAAAACATTCATTCATTTATTATCTTCTGCTTTATCCTCTATTAGGGTCGGTGGGGTTCCCCATGCCCATTCAGGGGAGAACGTTTCGGGTGCTGGGCAGATAGACCCAGGACAGGGGGGCAATCTATCGCTGGACACTCACTCACTCACACAGACACACACTATATGGGGCAATTTGGAGAATTCAATTGATCTTGATCCATGTTTTTGGACTGTGGGAAGAAACCAGAGAACCCGGAGGAAACCCACGCGGACACGGGGAGAACATGCAAACTCCACCCAGATGGGGATTCGAACCGGGAATCCCTAGTGCTGAGAGGAGAACATGCTAAAGCACTAAGTCACCGTGCCGCCAGTTACAAAGCAGTGTTTAGTTAATTACCATCGTTTAATTATTAGACAGTTTGTAGCATAAAACATACCAATCCGGCAACCTCCTCCTTGGTGTCTGTTAGTCTGTTAGTTGAGGATCTGGCAACCCGGTTGTAAACGGAGGAACATGGCGTCTCCACTGTGGGCTCGCTTCGCCGCTCTGGGCCGGAGTGCGGGTGGGTTCGGGCGGACGGCGGGGTGCAGGAGCCCCGGTGCGGTGCTAACGCAGTGCCGCGGCGCGGTCTGCACCTCCAGCGGCGCCATTCTGCCCAAACCCAAGAAGGTGAGCGCCCTGCGGACAGATTTAATGACCGTCTGACAGGTGGAGACAGGTGGACGGCTGGTCCTTTCCCACCCGCATTCAGACGAGACCGTCTCCTTCGCGCTGATTGGCTACTCTAACTGAATAGAGGATTCTCATTGGACAGCGCCGTCCGTCGGTGCGCAGTGCAGGTGTCGCCTGAAGCCTTTAATTTAATAAAATCAAATAAAGATGAATAATAAATAAAATGACGGTGTTCGTGGAAAACACAACTAAGTGCTAAGTAATCATTAAGGTTTCGGTTTAAACGGTTGAAGTGAAGACATGCGGTGCTTTATATTAATGAGGTGTTGGGTTCATTAACGTCATCATTATGAATGTGTTGTTCACTTTGGGATCAGACGGCGTTCGGTATGATGAGGATCACTCTGGTTGTGCTTCCCTTTCTGTACATCGGAACGCTGATCAGTAAAAACTTCGCTGCTCTGCTGGAAGAACACGACATCTTCGTCCCTGAGGATGATGATGATGACGACTAAACGGACAGGAAACAAATACCCCATACTGTGTTCAGGTGAGGTGTGTGTGTGAAGTTCAGGTAAGGTGAGGTGTGTGAGGTGTGTATAATGTGTGTTCTGTTGGATTTGAAGAACACTTCCTGTTCCGTATCCATGGTGACAGAGCCAGGCTATCATTAGGTTTGGTTGCAGTGAAGCTGGGGGCAGTAGTCGTGTGTGTGTGTGTGTGGGGGGGGGGGGTTTTGCTCTGTGGTGGATGTTGATTGGGTGGAATGTTGTCCACCCCTCAGTGGGTTCAGGGTCAGACTCGTGTTGCTGAACACGGCTCTCGTTGGTTCCTGCGTTCTGGTTCTTTTCTCTTATATCACCAGATGAAGGTGTAATTATGAGTGTGTAACCGTGGGCAACCAGATTCATTATACAGAACCAGAACCGGGATGATCCACTGCTGCAACCCACCATCACTAATAACACCATCACCACCACCATCATCACTACCAACATCACCAATAACACCATCATCATCACCACCAACAACATCACCACAATCACCACCAACAACAACATCGCCAATAACACCATCATCATCACCATTATCATCACCATCATCATCACTACCAACAACATCACCAATAACACCATTATCACCACCACCATAATAATCATCACCACCATCACCACCACCACTACCATAATCATCACCACCACAATCATCACCAACAACATCGCTAATAACACCATCATCATCACCATCATCATCACTACCAACAACACCAATAACACCATTATCACCACCACCACCACCATAATAATCACCACCATCACCACCACCACTACCATAATCACCACCACCACCATAATCATCATCACCATCATCGCCAATAACACCATCTTCATCATCACCACCACCATCTTCATCATCACCACCATCATCATCATCAGTGCAGAGCTATTTATCAATACTTTACTGAGCTCACAGCTACTAAATCCATCACTATATTTAATAATAATGTTTATAATGAGTTAATGTTGGGGATTTATTTTTTTTTAGACATGAATCTTATTTTATTGTCTTTCAAAGTAAAAGTTTTAAATGAGAACATTTTTATAAAGTTCAAATGATTTAATCTTTAAAACACAAACTTAATAATTATAATCTCTCTCTCTCTCTCTCTCTCTCTAGATTGGTACTGTTTCCAAGGGATGAAATCCTTTCTGTTCATCTCAGCTTCTTCGAGCCTCTGTGTGTGTGTGTGTGTGTGTGTGTGTGTGTGTGTGTGTGTGTGTGTGTGTGTGTGTGTGAGAAGCAGCTCCTCTTGTCTGTATACACTGGATGAACATTATTAAACACTGGATATAGAGAGTGTTGCTGTGTTATTAACACTGCGTCAGCTGATTGGTTGGATTTGGAACTCGGGATCATGTGACCACACAAACAGACAGACAGACAAAATTTAAGGGAGAGAGAGACTGTATTTACAATTTAACAGGACCAGCAGAACAAACCGGTCACAGAACCAGGTCAGAGTTCAGGCGTCATGTCCACTGTAGAACTTGGACAGGAAGTTGGTGGGTCGCGGTGTCTCACTCTCGTGGAAGTATCGCATGATGTGAGTCTTCTGCTTCCAGATGTGTATGGTCTCCTGCAGCTCCATCTTCCCCTGACACCCACACACACACACGTACACACACACACACACACACACGGTTATGATGTGGGGTTCTAATGCTTTACTCTGAGTGTTTCACGTCCCACACTCATCAGAACACCATCACAGAGCTGCTAAAGAACCCACGACACTGTGGAACGGGTAATAAAACCATACGGTACGAGGGGGCGTGGCTTTATAGTGATTAAAGCCCATAAAGAGGTGTTATGAGTCCCGGTGTGTAGTGGAGAACAGCGCCACCTCTGTACGTGATTTATTCAGAATAATCCACAACCTCGAGAGTCTGATCGCTTTAATAAAACACAAACACACTGTAATAAAAAACAAGCTTTGTTTTTCTGTGATGTAATCTAGTCTAGTTTTAAAGTAAACACTGATCGCTGAGTAACAGGATTCCAGTTTCTCTAACAAACTGCCATATAGTGGCCAAATTACAGAACACACTTAATATAAACAGTGAACGGGTTTAGTCCTGATCTCTGTTTATATTAATCTGTGTTTTATGATTTTAAAATAATTTACTGTATGTAAAGCATTGATACCAACGTGACGCGCTCAGAGGGGTGTGTGATGGTCGGTCAGTGTGATGGTGGTGCCGCCCCCTGATCGTTACCTTAATGACCAGCATGTCGATCACACGGGGGTCCGTCACATCTTTATTCTTGAGGAACTCCTCCCTCAGTTTGTCTCTGCCCTGCTGCGCAGTGATGTCCAACTGAAACACTGCCACTGGGTTCACACACACACACACACACACACACACACACACAGCTTTTTTAATCTGTATCAGGCCTGCTGTCTGTTGTAAACTTTTAATACTAAAGTTTTCGTGACTGATGGTGACTTATCAACTTTAGGAAATAACTTACATTTAAAAACTGTAGTACATTTATTGAGCCTGTAGTTGGCAGCACCAACAGCGTATGGGATCAACCTTTATCTGATTCTAACAAACACTGCAGAGATTCTAACAATTCTATAGGCACGGTGGCTTGGTGTTTAGCATGTTCTCCTTTCAGCTCTAGGGATTCCCGGTTCCAATCCCCATCTGGGTGGAGTTTCCATGTTCTCCCTGTGTCCGCGTGGGTTTCCTCCGGGTTCTCCGGTTTCCTCCCACAGTCCAAAAACATGGATCAAGATCAATTGAGTTCTCCAAATTGCCCCATATAGAGTCTTCCCAATGACCATCCAGGGGAGAACGTTTCAGGCACTGGGCAGATACATCCAGGACAGGGAGGCAATCGATTGATGGACACACACTCACACAGACACACTGCACTTCACTTTCTTGTTTTATGTCTAAATGTCTGTAACCGTGGGACAGCGAGGAACGTCATTTCGATCACTTTGTACGTATAGAACGTGTGAAGAAATTCACAATAAAGCCGACTTTGACTTTATGGGGCAATTTGGAGAACTCAATTAACTTGATCCGTGTTTTTGGACTGTGGGAGGAAACCGGAGAACCCGGAGGAAACCCACGCAGACACGGGGAGAACATGGAAACTCCACCCAGATGGGGATTCGAAGCGGGAATCCCTAGTGCTGAGAGGAGAACATGCTAAACCACTAAGCCACCGTGCCGCCAGACGAGATTGAATTTCCCTAATCGCAGGTTGTGGAATAACACGTCACTAAAGTTATTATAAAAGAACACCAGCTGTTTAAAGGTGTTCCGGACAGGAGTGAGATGTAAACGTCACTGAAGGACTTTTATTTTGGCGCAGCTGGACGGCGCGACCTTGAGCGGCCCGTTGCGGGGTGAGGGCAGGTACCTGTGTTGGGGACCTCGCGGTACCAGGCGCGGTACAGCTCCCGCACACGCCGCCTCGCCTCCTCCACGTCCCGGCTGAGGATCGGCTTCACTCCGCGGACTGCGGCGCCCGCCCGAGCGGCCGCTGCTGAGGACGCCATCACGGTTACTGCTTCTGCTCCCTCACTCCCGCTTACACCGCGCTGCCCGCGTACACCGCCCTCCTGTGGACACCATGCGCAATAAACCTCCGTCATTACCCGTTCAGTCTCCACCTTCATCTCCATCCGTCATCCAGAACCTGCGCACCAGGTCCCTCCAGCGAGTTTAATCATTTTTCATTCATTATCTCCCGCTTTATCCTCTGTTAGGGTCGCGGTGGGGTTCCCCATGCCCATCCAGGGGAGAACGTCTCGGGCGCTGGGCAGATAGACCCAGGACAGGGCGCCAATCCATCGCTGGGCACACACTCACTCACACAGACACACTCTATATGGGGCAATTTTGAGAATTCCATTAACTTGTTCCATGTTTTTGGACTGTGGGAGAAACCGGAGAACCCGGAGGAAACCCACGCAGACACGGGGAGAACATGGAAACTCCATCCAGATGGGGATTCGAACCGGGAATCCCTAGCGCTGAGAGGAGAACGTGCTAAACCACTAAGCCACCGTGCTGCCCAGCAGAGTTTAATCTAAATAAATATACAGAGTATAGATTATAATAAATCAGTACTGTGCGAGGGGGCGTGGCTTTAATCTGAATAAAGCCCATGAAGAGGTGTTATTAATCAGCTCCACCTCTTTACATAATTTATTCAGAATAATCCACAACCTCGAGAGTCTGATTGCTTTAATCAAACACTTACAAAAAACAAGCTTTGATTCAGAAATGTGTTTATTAAAAACTAAATCATTAATAACCCGATTTTTAAAGCGAACATTGATCGCTGGGAATTAGTGGCTTCGCTGGTAATTTGCCCTCTAGTGGTGAAACGACAGAACACAGTTTAAAACAGTGCAACAGGTTTAGTGGTTTATATTAATCTGTATTTTATGATTTAAAATAATGTATTTCTCACATTGATACGACACACACACACACATATATATATATATATATATATATATATATATCGTATGACTTGTAATATTCTCAATTGTAATTCGCTTTGGATAAAGGCATCTGCTAAATGTAAATATAAATAATCCACATTTTTTATTTTTATTGTTATTCTTTCATATTTTTTACCTTATATCCTGTGTACATTTATATATATTTATGTATGTTGTTTTCTTTACCTTGTGTTATAATAAAGAACAGCTGCTGGATCACCTGAACTTCCCTTTGGGATTAATAAACATGGTGATGGGATCAGAACATGCTCAGACTGGATGGGAGTGTGAGGCGGTCGGTGACGGTGTGATGAATAAATCAAACCCTCGTTTAACAGAAGTAAAATATTTATTTTACAGATGCTGCTTTAAATAGAAAAAAAACATTTAGCAAAAATACAGTGTTGATCTTTAGCTTAAAAGAAAATAAAGAAGTTTGGCTCATTAAAGCAACGCTGGGTTTCATCTGTGTGGCACCAAGACACGACACGGCGGATGTTCTCTGATCTCACCTCCATCACCGAGGCTGCACCACCTACCCACAATGCACTACGGTCTCAGTTCTGCGCCTTCACGAACCTGAGACCCTCCCAACTGTTTAGAATCAAGAACCTTTACAGAACCGAAATCAAACTCCCAATTTTCAAATGATAAATCTCTCAGAGGTGTAATTCCACATCCCACCGAAGGTCAGGACGTCACAACCTGTCCAGTTTTAGTTCTAAAGCTCCCCTTAAGCCGCTGCATACCAGAACGCTCTGCGCTCTTAATGCTAGGGCCTATCCCGGTCGTCTATCCTGCTACACTCTCTGTTCTTATATTCTGAAATCTTTTAAAGAAGGTAAGCGTGATGTCACTCAGACGGAGAACGTTTGATGTTCTGTATAAAGACTCCCGTCTCTGCTCATCATGGCTGCAGCCTGACACAGCGACCGACCGGTTATTAGAACCCTGTTCTCCTCTGAGGCTGCAGGAGGAAAACAGGTGGAACCTCCTCAGTACTGAGGAACACAGAACAGTGAGCACACCGCTGCCCCCGGTGGAGTAAAGGGGATACAGGAACCAGAGAACAGGAACCAAAAACTTCAAGGGAACTGAATGCTGGTCCTGGAGATGGATCCTTCTGTTGCATCTAGTTCTTAATACAATCTAGAACCACACACACACACACACACACACACACACACACACACACGACCCAGTGGAACACGTCCATTCTGCTGACCCTGATTCCAGTTTCTGATTGGTAGATGGGGCTGAAATAAATGTCCCATGGTTCCTGCCGTCTCCTGAACTTCCAGCTAAAACACAAACAAATAATGAAACAAATAATTTAACAAATAATGAAACAAATAATTTAATAAATAATGAAATAAATAATTAAATAAATAATGAAACAAATAATGAAATAAATAATTTAATAAATAATTAAATAAATAATTAAATAAATAATGATTGTCAGGTTTCGAGGTCACAGAGACGTCATGAAAAATACAAACAAGAAATAAAGGTAAAAAGAGCTTCAATAAGTACACTTCATTCATTTTACAGCCAGAAAACTGTGTGTGTGTGTGTGTGTGTGTGTGTGTGTGTGGGAGAGATTACCTATGTGCATTAGATGCTGTTGTGCAGTCCCTGTTTCTCCTGCAGGGCGGCGATGGTAAGTTTGAGGTGTTCATGGAGTGACTGAATCTCCTGCTCACTTCTCTCCTTCATGTCCCTCAGCTCCTCACAAACGTCTTTATAGTGTGTACACACACTCTGCTTCTCCTACACACACACACACACACAGTAATATTAGTATAACAATCTATTCACCCCCCCCCCCCGTATGCACACACCATACCGTTATAAGAAACTGCACTTCGTTCCTTAAGCAGAGGATCTCTTTATGTAAATAATCCACTTCATTGTGCTTCACTCTCAGCAACACCTAAACACATCATCATCATCATCATCATCATCATCATCATCAGTGAAATGACTGCATTAGTGTGAACACATCCTGAAACAGAGTGCGTGTTTCTGAGGCGGGGACCAAGCTGGAGGTAACGTACACCAACATAACGAGTCACAGCAGGAGGCTGTAGTTCCCCTAATGGAATTTCTTTATTCCACCTTAAATATCCAACACACCTTTATTATGATGAGCACTACTCCATATGTCTGGTCTAAGTGGGTGGAGCTTACAGGTCATGGAGTCAGGTTGTGTTTGGACCCGTGATGTTCTGGATCATTATGTGAGGTTTGCAGGTTTAGGGTGGAGGTGCTGATGGAGCGGTTCTAACCTCCAGCTCACACACTGATCGGTTCTTACTGCCGTCGCTGAGGACGTCCTCGGACCTCTGCCCTGCAGTAGAGCACAGACGCTGGATCTCCTCCGTCAGACGAGACTGGAGCTCCTGCAGAACAAGGGAAGGAGAGAGATGAGGATCGGTTATGAGTAACTGATCTATTTAGTTTGTGAGGTGATCAGCACCTGGTTCTGCCGGCGCAGCTGCTCCAGCTCGCTCTCCTTCGTGCTGATCTGCTGTTCCTTCTCTCCGTTACTCTGCTGTTCTCGGTTCAGTTCCAGACATTTCTGAGAGTACTGCTCAGATAACCCGTCCAGCTCCCTCTTCAGAGAGACCAGCTCCTGTCTGATCACACACACACACACACACACACACACACACACACACACACACAGAACAGTTGAAACAAATAACTCCAGACATTCAGATCTGAACAGGGTCTCTCTCTCCCTCTCTCTCTCTCACACACACACACACACACACACACACACACAAATGGAGGGAGGAGTCAGTACTCACTGCTGCTGGGTTCTATGAGGGGGGGTCTCTGATGTGGCGGTCAGGTTTTCAGCTGTTTGTACGAATCGCTTCAGCTCCTCTTTATGGGTCTTCCTCAGTGCTTCGAGCACTACACACACACACACACCTTACTTTAATATAAACCCTACATGTCCGACTTTGTACATATGAGAAAAAGAGAGAGAGAGACAGAGAGAGAGACAGAGAGAAAGACAGAGAG
>JAFMOD010001067.1:278171-291053 GCA_019802435.1 Corydoras maculifer | reverse complement strand
TATATATATATATATATATATATATATATATATATATATATATATATATATATATATATATATATATATGAAATTAGGTGTTTTATTCCTCAATTGTCACAGGTTGGTTGTTTTAAAGTGCCCACTGAATGTTAGTTGGTGAAATTTTTTTCCTTCTAGGTTTTTCATGATGAACTCAGTGATATTATTAAAAAGTGGAAGCGTTTAAGAACCACAGAAACTCACAAAAACCAGACCATGTAAAGTTTCAGAGTGTGTGGCTAAGTGTGGAGGAGTACATTACATTATATATAAATGGTAAACCAATAGTGGCAGAATTCTAAAAATTCTCTGGAACTAACATCAACCTAAGACGACCTTCATGACCACTGGATACTGTTCTTGTGGAAACACAAATAGGGGACGAGTTGCAGTGTACCAACTATAAAGTACAGAGGAAGAAGAATAATATCAATATTTTATAGGATTTGGCTTCATTCAATAGTCCCTTATTTACCTAGACACTTTGGACAACCACTTTATAGAAGCGTGTATGTATATATAATCACAGCAAAAATCATCAGAACATACATACATACTGTACACACACATGCAAGTATACACACAAACACACACAAAACACCAATGGTAACACACACACACACAAACACTTGCAGGCACACAGACAAGGGTTCGGACAGTGAACTTCCACTTTGAATAGGGTGTGAGAAGACACGCCCTCCGCTTCCAAAACAAACACTACGATTATAAATACTTATTTACATAATTAGTTATTTATAAATTTTACTGAGCGTCACTAAAGTTGGGAGTCTTAAATATTAAGCTCTATCACCACTGAACAGGAACAAACAGATTAAATATGAAAGTGAGGCAGTCTTTCTGTCGAGAACATAAATCTATCATAAATCTATTTAATATCGATTTGATCTAAATAAGAGAATCAAAAACGACGTCCATTTAATAAATCCTTAAAAGTATTTATCTTATAAAACCTGAAATATACAGGACATACACAGTGGGTTATTAAAGGTAATCTGAATGAAGATTATGAAGTAACTTTAAAAAGTTATATAAACCGAGATCGTGTAATAAACTGATTAAAGGCATTATTATAATAAGAGTCACTGCATTGTGCTGCTTTAACTTGAATTAAAAGCTGGATTTAAAGACAGCGGGTTGTGACAGCAGGTTAAACGTGTAGATTAAATCTTACCGTCATGATTTCTGAATCCAGAGGAAAATAAAACTAAATCAGACTTTAAATGACAGATCAATCAGACCGCCATCGGGGCGCGTGAGGCTCCAACTACCTGTTCCTGAGCTAACAGGCTAAAGACGCTCCTAACGACCAGCTCGCCTCCGGCCTCCCGCCTCCGAGCTGCGGGGCAGGGCTCTCGGATGTCGGGGA
This sequence comes from Corydoras maculifer, assembly GCA_019802435.1. Classification (NCBI taxonomy): domain Eukaryota; kingdom Metazoa; phylum Chordata; class Actinopteri; order Siluriformes; family Callichthyidae; genus Corydoras; species Corydoras maculifer. The sequence goes on along the minus strand of JAFMOD010001067.1, from coordinate 289,645 downwards.
ACACTTTGCTAAACCGAACTCTTTGCAGGTTAAAGGTTTGGGCCGAACTTCGGCGGAACTTTCTCCTCGGTTAGTGCTCGTCTTCCTGGGCGTTTGCCTCAGCGACTTCGCCGCGGGACAGGACGGCAGCCAATCAGAGGCCGCGCTCGCTGGCGCGCGCCACGGGGTGACGTCGTCGGCGACGTAGCATAACAATGTGAACGAGAGCGGGGCATTCAGAGCTCAGGTGCCCTCATCAAGGGGGCAATCTCAGTGCCCTGCTGGATTTAAAGACGTTTAAAAAGTAGCAAGGGCGGCACAGTGGCTTAGTGGTTTAGCACGTTCGCCTCTCAGCGCTGGGGATTCCCGGTTCGAATCCCCATCTGGGTGGAGTTTCCATGTTCTCCCCGTGTCTGCGTGGGTTTCCTCCCACAGTCCAAAAACATGGATCAAGTCAAGTTCTCCAAGTCTTTGAGTTCTCCAAATTGCCCCATAAAGAGTGTGTCTATGTGTGCGAGTGTGTGCCCAGCGATAGATTGCCCCCCCTGTCCTGGGTGTATCTGCCCAGCGCCCGAAACGTTCTCCCCTGGATGGGCATGGGGACCCCCCCCCCGTGACCCTAATAAGGATGAAGTGGAAGATAATGGATGAATGAATAAAAAGTAGCATTTACATTATTATTACTGTGTGTTGGGAGGTAATGGCTGCAGGGTGTATTCAGTTATGATTACTGGCTGCTCAGATGGATTCTCCTGGGGTCTCTGGTTGCTCAGCTGAATTAAACTATAGATAGAGAACTTTATTGTCATTGTAGATAATACAACGAATCCCCAGTGCTGAGAGGAGAACATACTAACCACTAAGCCACCATGCTGCCCATTTCACAGAGCAGATAGTGTGATGTAACATATGGGGTGTTATGTGCGTTACTGTATGATTAATTAGATCCTTTGGTTCTATTATATGACGGATGGGTGTGGATGGATTGTATTTGGTTAGTTAGGTGTATTAAGAGATATTTTAAAAACATTTTTTTGTTTATTTTGCACATAAAAATCACAATGTCAATTTAAAAGAAATTATGATTAGTGGATATAGAATTAATTACAAAAAGTGTGTCGACCACCTGGCGGTCAGTGTGCTGTTGAACAAAGTCTGCTGAAACAAGGAGAGACTGATGCTGACCAGGCATCACGTCCTCGTCTCCTGTTTTCACTTTAAGCTCCTGAACTAAACACCGTCGCATCCATTAGTAGCACTGACCATCAGATTTAGTATTTGGATGAATTTTGCCCTGAAATGTATGGTGAGATTGATCGGACTCTGATCAGCATCCAGAGACACGGTGTTGTGTAAATGAAGCTTGTCTAAAGACTCTGCTGGAGTTCTTACCCCACAGTGCTGCTGCTGGGATTAACCCACAGAGGTAAATAAGTATTGTGAAAGCAACGAGTCTGAGTTTCTTTATAACAAAATGCAGAAATAAAGGCCATGCTTGTATTTGCCGCCTGCCTGGTGAGACGTAACCAGATAGAATGATAGAACCAAAGTTCTATGAGTTTAAGAAATTCTTTATTAGTGTGTAATCCTTGTATAACACCTCGGAGCATGCAGCAGCTGATTAAATCTGATATTTCAGTTCTCTCTTGAGGGAAATATGAGGAATTTGGGGAACGTGTCTAGACAACTCTCTCACTTCGCACACTGCCACAAGATTTAATTTATTCAACATTAATTCATCTTTAATAGCAATTAGAACAACAAACTCAGGGTAATAGAATTTAAATACACGGCCCTGCAACCGGAGAGAGTGAGCCTGATGTACAGATGTACAGAAAGCCACATACCTTCTGGACTCTCTCGTTCTCCTGCATGGTTCTGTTTGCCTACGACACAAAACAGACAACGTGAACTCACACACACCATTTCCTCTGTCTGAAGTCTGAAGTCCTGTGCAGGTGAACGTACCTGTGAGCGAGGTGCTATATGTGCAGAAGAGGGATTCCCTCGTTGATCTGTCATGTCGTCCCATGATATGTGGGCGGGTTTCGTGTGGGAGTGGCTGAAGATAAAACAAAAAGTAAAAACTCTTTTCCAAATGTAAAAAAAAACACTGCTACGTGTAAACAGGTACATGACCAAAACTATGTGGTCACCCTTACTAATTATTACATTTAGCATTGCTCTTGCAGTTTTTGTAGACTATAATATTAAAGTTGTGTGTTAAATTAATTAAAGTGACCTCGGGCAGTACAGTGGCTTAGAGGTTAGCACATTCGTCTCCTAGCACTGGGGAGTCAGGATCAAATCCCAATCTGGGTGCAGTTTCCATGTTCTCCCTGAGTCCACATTGGGTTTCCTCTCAGTTCTCCGGTTTTCTCCCACAGTCCAAAGACATGGATTGAAGGTAATTTGAAGGCTCTAAATTGTGTGTGTGTCTGTGTGAGTGAGTGTGTGTGCTCAGTGATAGATTGGCGTCCTGTCCTGGGTGTTTCTGCCCTGTGCCTGAAATGTTCTCCCCTGGATGGGCATGGGGGATAATGAATGAATAATGTGACCTCCATCCATTCATCCATTATCTCCCGCTTTATCCTCTAGTAGGGACGTGGGGGGGTTCCCCATGCCCATCCAGGGGAGAACGTTTCGGGCGCTGGGCAGATACACCCAGGACAGGGGGGCAATCTATTACTGGGCACACACACACAAACACACTCTATATGGGGCATTTTGAAGATCTCAATTGACCTTGATGTATGTTTTTGGACTGTGGAAGGAAACCGGAGAACCCGGAGGAAACCCACGCGGTCACGGGAAGAACATGAAAACTCCACCCAGATGGGGATTCAAACCAGGAATCTCTACAACTGAGAGGAGAACATGCTAAACCACTAAGCCACAGAATAACTTCAGTTTGACTCACCTGGCCGGTTTGTATCGTGAGGTGTCATCTCTGTTGTCCATCTCCTGCCTCTCCGACCGACCTGATCTCACGCTCTGTGGGACACTCTTGAGGTTTGGAAGCTCAGCCATGACTTCAGGTTCCTCTCTGTTCCTACCAGATGAGCCGCTTGACACGAACGAGTCTATAGAACTCTGGGACGACGTGTGGGCCCTCATCTGCGGGGAGGGGCTCCGGTGTCGATGTGAGGAGGGATGAGTACTCGGACCTGGTCTTCTTTTACTGCTGCTCCAGGAAACGTTGGTTGGTTTCTGAACACTGATTGCCCTGTTGTCTTTTAACTTTCTGGGAGGGGAGGGGCTACGGGAGACTGACGGACTGTTGAGGGAGTGGGTGGAGCCTCTCCAGACCTCGGCTGCATTGTTCTCAGATGATTTCCTCGGGCAGGAAGATGCATCAGTCCTGGATTTGCCGACAGTCTTGAAAACGACGGCCTGATCCCGTCCACTCTTATAATAACTGTTGGTTTCTGATTTGCGGGACAGTGATTGGTCAGGAGTGTCATAACCTCTCTTCGAAGGGGAGGGGCTTCGGCTATAAGAAGTCCTTTTTGATTCAGCTTTGTGCAGTGCTGTTTGGAGGGGAGCATCATGGTTCTTTCTTGAGGGTGAGGAGTGTTTTCTGTTCTCAGATCTGGGCACTGATTGGCTGCCGCACTCAAGGCTCCTCCTTGCAGGAGAGGAGTTATTGTTGATATGATTCTGCCCAATGGATATAAAACGCCTCTCTGATTGGCTGGTTGCCCCATAGCCCTTTCTTACAGGTGAAGCACTACGCCAGCCTTCTACCGCTTTTCTTAAAAGTGATTGGTCGCCCCTCCGGGACGGGGAGGAGGTTCGACTTTCATATGTTTTTTGCGTGTTGGTGGACCTTTTTGATTCTGTTTTCTGTTGTGATAAGGACTGTCTGATTATGTCATGACTCCGTCTAGCGGGGGAGGGGCTTCTGGTGATAGTGCTCCTCCCATTCGTGGGTTCTGCCTTTCGGAGACCAGCTTTCAGGTCAGCATATTGGTTCGCAGAGGATTTTGCGACCCTGCTGGCAGTTCCCACATGGCCAGCGAAACTACGAAAGCTTTTCTGAAGGCCTTCGGATTCCGACGGACGGCCAAACGTATTCCGACCGGGGCTTTTTGATCTGTGATCCCGTCTCTCCACAGCAGTGTTACCCCTGTAGCCATGAGATGCCAAACTGGAGACGGATTCGGTTCGATTGAAGAAGAATGAATTTTTGGATCGGGGGGTGGAGCTGGAACCACAGTCGTCTTGTTTAAAGGAATAGAGGTTTCCAGGTTGCTGATTGGAAGACGGACGGTAACTCCGGGACCCTTGTTTCCGGGAGGTAGCCAAGGATTCGGCTTGTCGAAAGGGCGTAGGGCTTAAAGACCTTGGACCCACTTGAGCCTCAATGTCCACACTGAAGTCCACAGGTTCTAGAGCGGAGCTCGAAGGTACCGGTGTTGCATCCAAATTCTGAATTTCTGAGCATCGTCTTTGTGAGGGAACGCCAAGGTCTGGATTTCGGAATGGAATGGCAGCTTTGGGCTCTGGCATTTGGTTTCCTGGTAGAGGATGTCCTCGTTCAGCATGACGATGAGGAGTACGACTCGAGTCCAATGTACGAGATCCCGTCACTCGACCCAGAGAGAAGTAACCGCTGTCCCGATCCCGCTCCCCTTTAGAACCCGCTGGGTGAGGTGACGGGTACAAAGATGCAGTTAAAAATCTAAATCTTTATGACACATACAGTTAGACACGACACACAGTGCATATTATTTTTGGTTTCAGATAAAAGAACACGTGACGTGGCCGTCTCCGCTGATTGGTTGCTGTGTTGGATGTTTAATAAGTTAATTAAAGTTTAATAAGATATTTAATCTTCAGGTGCACACCATCTTAAACCTGACCATGTAACACTGTCATGAAGGAAACACCCTGAGGAATAATTCAGCATGATCAATAGATCCTTTGTCATTAACACCCACGCTGCATCGGTGTGCAACCCGAGCCGGACTTACAGACGCCGAGACACCGCAGACATAAAGTACATACTGAACCCACAACCACACAGCTCTACCACAGAAAGAGGAGTCCAGGGTTTGACACATGTCTCCAAAAAAACTGCTGACATGCCGACACACACACACTTCTTGGATTAGTCGGCGTTTCCTTCAGTCACCCTGATAAAATCAAGCACATAGCCATGAATGCTGGACAATGGCATGCTTACATATAGGTGTAAACAGTTTGGGAAAGGCCCCTTCCTCTTGCAGCATCCACATACCACATGGCACAAAGTAGGTTGGATGAGTTGGCTGTCTGATGTTTGGATTTTCCGTCCATTATTTTCCACTTTATCCTCTATTAGGGTTGGGGGGGGGGGTTCCCCATGCCCATCCAGGGGAGAACGTCTCGGGCGCTGGGCAGATACACCCAGGACAGGACGCCAATCTCTTAGTGAAAACACTCACACACACACAGATACACACACTCTATATGGGGCAATTTGGAGAACTCAATTGACCTTGATCCATGTTTTTGGACTGTGGGAGGAAACCGGAGAACCTGGAGGAAACCCACATGGACATGGGGAGAACATGGAAACTCCACCCAGATGGGGATTCGAACCAGGACTCCTTAGCACTCCTTAGCACCGAGAGGAGAACATGCCAAACCACTAAGCCACCGTTGACTTGATTTTACAACCGAAAATTGTATCAGATTCTCTGTATGAATCAGAGTTCCTCACCGTACGGGACAGAGGAGCGACGCCCGTGATTCTGTGCCTCCTCCGTCCACGCTCGAGGGTTGGTGTGGTGTGCTGTGGGATACGAGCGCGTCATGCTGCGATCGAGGCTGAAGAAATCTTCCTCAGGAGTGAGAGAGCCGGGAGAGGTCGAGTCGTCTTCACTCTGACTGAGAAAAAGAAAAACCAGAAAGTTTACGGAAAAAATCCAGAATCAAATCTGCAAAGATAAATCAGGAACAAGGTCAGGCTTCAAATCCGGTAAAGATGATGTACACCAGTACATAACATGAGCAGAGTGGACACTCCGCATTGCCCCGATGTCCAGTGCATCATATTACAGACATTATGACATCATCAACTACGAGCTCTGGGGTTGGGACCCAACAGGAGTGACGAGTTATCTTAATTTATTAAATTTCACTGAAAACAAACCTGAGAAACTACACCAACGGATTAGTGAGATTAGGAATTAACATCTGAATTATTATTTTAAAGCAGGTCAATGAAAAAAAAAATTTATTAATCACATTAATATAATCAAGAACACAGACGTGCATTTTTGACAGACGGTATGTTTCCAGTTTTGGGGTGTGACTGAATCCCAGAGCGCAAAGTGAGGTCCATAAAAAGGTTGAGTGAGTTTGTAGAAGAACACTGTACTGACCTCAGACCCATTCAATGATGCAGGTCCTGTCCTCCAACCTCAGCATCTGACCTTACGAATGCACCTCTGGATGAATGTCCCCATTGAAATTGCAATGAAATTTCCACAGGTGTTAATGTGTGTGTGAATGTGCTCAGTGAAGGACTGGTGACCGGCTCAGGGTGGCTCCTCTCCCCTCACCCCCAGAGGAGTGAGCACATGAACCCGAGGGAAGGAAAGGTGATGGTGTGTAAACAACACGAATGAAAGTGCTAACCTGTCGGAGGTGCGCTCCGCGTCTCGGCTCCACACGTACAGGTCACAGTTGGGACTGAGGATGCACAGAGAACCCCCGCTCGCCACCGACACGCCGTCCGAGTCGTCCTGAAGACGTCAATCAGAGAGCAGAGCCGTTGTCCGTGTAGTCGACACTGCTGTATGGCTTTAACGCGTTAAGTGACGGACGGTGGACGAAGAGACTGATGTTCAGAACTGTGAGTGGAGCGGATCACATCAGTGCTGTACAGATCCAGATCCAGAACCAGAACCAGATCTAGATCCAGATCCAGGCACTTCCTCAGAGTTTAGGTTGTGTGCTGAAGTGTCCGGGGCCGGGTTTGCATTACGGGGCTGACGGTAACCCGACCGGAGGCTGCTTCACTTCATCATTATTTCATTCCTCCTGTTCCTTCTACAACTCCTCTCTCTCTCTCTCTCTCTCTCTCTCTCTCTCTCTCCCTTGCTCTCTCAGGCTCTGTTGATCTGTATAATGTATGTTATATTACCTATAATTCCCCCAAATTCATCTGCTCACAGTCGTTTATGTTTAACCTTCTTTTTATCTCAAGAAATTTGGGAAATGCTCAGAAAGCGCCATCGATCTTCCACCAGTGGAAAATCAAACCTCTACGTTTCCTCCGTACACTTAAGGTTTTTAACATACACACATCTGAACACAACAGCTCAGGTACGAGAGTTAAGATCCGAAAGCATCAGAGTGCCGATGCCGGAGTCTAACTCATCAGACTGCAGGTCAGCAGTTCACCACATCACCCGATTAAACACAACGAGCATGGAGCGCTCGAGCTGGGGATCAGGTGACCATGGCTCATCACTAAGATTAAATTAAAGACCGTATTTGATTGAGAATCTTGTGTCTCAGTAGGAGGACACCCAGGTGTACAGTACAGTACAGACACAGGGGGCGGAGCATGTAATCCTCCTGAAGTCAGATCAAAATCCCAAACCGACATCAGCCGAGCTGTTAGCTATTGCTTTGCTGGGTTTTTTAAGTTTTACATCAATCTGAACCAGCACATCAACAGGACCTGCACCGGCTCACGGGCACGGGCACCCCCCCCGAGCGGTTTGAGGTTTACAGTGTGAGGGTTCATGGCTTGACTGATGTCCTGCTTCTTTAAATGATGATGAGCAGAACCTGAGGTGTAGAACTGGTCTTTATTCTGACATGCAGACTCTCAGTGTGTTCCTCCTCTGGGGGGGGGGGGGGGGGGGGGGGGGGGGGGGGGGGGGGGGGGGGGGGGGGGGGGGGGGGGGGGGGGGGGGGGGGGGGGGGGGGGGGGGGGGGGGGGGGGGCTGATTAAGAGATCATCATGCCACTGATTAAGAGATCATCATGCCACTGATTAAGAGATCATCATTGCCGCTGATTAAGAGATCATCATGCCACTGATTAACAGAATCTAAATATCATTCAGAAACTGGAACTAAAACCAGTGTGATGTCATGATGTCATCGCTCCACCTCTCTTACCTTGTAGCTGGACTCTTTCTCCTCTCTGCTGCTGCTCTCGCTGACTTCGTGCAGCCGGTCAGGTGGAGATGTGTGTGAGCGTGCAGCTGTGTGTGAAGGTGTGTGAAAGGGTGCAGGTGTGTGTGAAGGTGCAGGAGTGAGCGAAGGCGCAAATGTATGAGAGTGTGCAGGTGTGTTTAAAGGTGCAAGCTTGTGAGTGTGTGCAGGTGAGTGATAGGGTGCAGGTGTGTTTAAAGGTGTAGGTGTGTGAGTGTGTTGGTGTTTGAGGCGGAGGCATTCATGGCATCGTGATGAGTTGAAAATGTTTGGCTGGAACTTCGGACACAGGGTTTCATCACCGGTGAGAGGCATCATGGGTAACTGATGACACAAGAGACCTTTAACTTACACACACACACACACCTTTTAGCTATAACCGAATACACACTGCAAACCATGATGTAACGTGTGTGTGTGTGTGTGTGATTACAGACAGCGTAATGCTGATGCTTTAGTTCAGATGCTTATATTGGTTTGATGTGATGGTAACATTTTGGGGAAGGCCCGATCCCGTTGCAGTTTGTCTGTTTAGTATTTAAAAAGTATGATGTGCTTTACACAGAGTTTTCATCTAAACGCAGTAACGCTGTGTGGGATAAACTGCTTAATAATTAGTTAAAAGATTTAAGATAATTTAATTATCATTAACATCACCATGATTACCCTGTTATTGTAAAGTTATCATTTTAATTAAAATTTTAAAGAGGAAAATTAGATTTTGTTTTAAACACAAAAATACAATATATAGATCTGTGAAATATACTAATATACAACTATGAATATATATATATAAATAATATACAACTACAGGTATAAATATAACATATAAATATATGTATATACAAATAGGTCGTTCTGTTGATTCACAGAAGCATCTGATTCTGCTGACGCGACTTAAAACGATCCAAAACATTGTGGAAATAACTTCAAACACAAAAACTGAATGTGTAGTGGGGTCGACCACCTGAAGCCCACGGCAATGGTCAAGAGTTCACCTCGTTAACAACTTCATCACATGATATTTCATTAAATAAGCGTTATACATGCATTTAAACACCACAATGTGAAATCCATGAACTTTATGAGATGTGGTGTTACTGTCCCTGATTCAGCTCTCAGTGAAAACACTGACACAGCAAAGAAACTCCCAATGCATCATATCAACACGTTCTAACAACGTTCATATAAAACATTCCTGTGGGTGCACTGAAGCCTTACCTCCTGCTGCCTCCTCTGCGTGTGTGTGTGTGTGTGTGTGTGTGTGTGTGTGACAGCAGCATGGCTCTTCCACACTCACTCAACCTCACACACATGCCCCATTGGTTACCACTACAATAGATGCAACTGTACTCTAGTAGTCGGCCATGTTGGCTCTGATACCATTCACTGCTTAATGCAGAATTAACGATAAGGAGCCAACATGGCTGCAGTCGCAGGCCTGGGGTCAGTATTAAATATCAGAAAGTGACATGAGCTGTGAGCAGATGGTACATGCTGACCTACACACACACACACACACACACACTCTCTCTTTAACAGATCAAACCAAACTATATGTTTTTACTAAAGCTTTGTGTTTTATTAACGTTCTAGAAGAGAATATTAAAGCATCAGGAGCACGGATCTGACCTTAGACTCAGACAGAAGTCCGTTTATGGAACAGCGTTCTGGAGGTCCCCTCACCTCAATCATCACTAATAGAGTTCCAGAACCAAGGAGGGAACGGTTCCTAAACCATTGTAAGAGGAGCCGCTGAATCGGTGCTTTCAGACCAAACAGTTCTAGGAACCTACTGTACTGTGAGAAACTACCCACTAGGGGGCGTTCCTACTGCACACCTTTAAGAAGTTTATTTTCCGTTTACATTTGGTCCAACAGGAGCAACGTGGAGGTGACCACAGTTACTATAGTAACATCAGATCAGGACGAGGTAACCCCGAACTTCACTGGTTCTGGTTCCCTGCGTTGGTCTAGTCATCATTAACCGCTCAGTCTCAGTCCTGATTCCGCTCCTTGTTCCCGCTTCGTTTCCGTCGCTGTTTCTTGGTGGTTTTTCCTAGCCGCCGCTTGTTGCCTGTAGCAGCTGAAGGTTTCCCCTCCCCCTGCTGCTGGCTCCGCCCTCTAAAATTAGTTTTACCTTTCCTCCTCTTCTGTTTGGTAAAAGAGTTCAGTGATGACGTAAGAGACTGAATCCTGAGCACACACACACACACACACACACACACGTTTATATAAGGACGTACGGCACATGAGAATGTCAGAATAAATAAAAGACAAAATAAAAGCCTTACTTTTTAGACAGGAGAGGATTTCCTGCTTTTCTGGGTAAAGCGTGAACTGGCTCCTCTTCCTCACTCCTCCTCTCCTCCTCACTCCTCTTCTCCTCTTCCTCACTCCTCCTCTCCTCTTTATCACTCCTCATCTCCTCCTCACTCGCTCCTGCTTCCTGCTGATCAATAATCAATCAGAACTACTGTAGATCATCAAACCTCTAATTTTCTGTAAAGAACTAAAACCCTCAACATTAATTTGTTGTTGCTTAATAATTAGTTAAAAGATTTAAGATAATTTAATTATCATTAACATCACCATGATTACCCTGTTGTTGTAAAGTTATCATTTTAATTAAAATTTTAAAGAGGAAAATTAGATTTTGTTTTAAACACAAAAATACAATATATAGATCTGTGAAATATACTAATATACAACTATGAATATATATATATATATATATAAATAATATACAACTACAGGTATAAATATAACATATAAATATATGTATATACGAAAAGGTCGTTCTGTTGATTCACAGAAGCATCTGATTCTGCTGACGCGACTTAAAACGATCCAAAACATTGTGGAAGTATGTGAGTATGTGAGTGTGTGAGTATGTTTCATTAATTAAATAAAAGATAATATTTAAATGAAGAGTTTAATTCTCTAAATAATTCATTATTATTGTAACCAACAGCCGGGTGAAGCTATTCTATTCAGTATAATGTTATCACACAGTACTGAATTCAGACCCTATGTATTTAATTCTAATTCAAACTCAAACCCCGGACCCCCGACTCAGACCCCGGGCCCCCAGCTCAGACCCCGGGCCCCGACTCGAAGGATAAAAAGGTGAAAAGTCTGTGTTATTAAAGACAGTTGTTAAAAACTCCAGAAGGTTAATAATAAAAGGTTGAATCATTAACATTAAGTTGGTGATCAGTGTGATGTAATTGGAGCTTAATCAGGTCTTTGATGTTAATTAGTGGAGGAGCTGCTGTAACGATGGGGTTCAAAACAAACCTCTGATTCGTTACCTGATTCTGACTGTTCGGCGGC
>JAFMOD010001067.1:258171-275671 GCA_019802435.1 Corydoras maculifer | reverse complement strand
ACTTGTTCCATGTTTTTGGACTGTGGGAGGAAACCGGAGAACCCGGAGAAAACCCACGCAGACACGGGGAGAACATGGAAATTCCACCCAGATGGGGATTCGAACCGGGAATCCCTAGCACTGAGAGGCGAACGTGCTAACCACTAAGCCACCGTGCCTCTTAATAATAATAATAATAATAATAATAATAATAATAATAATAATTATTATTATATAATTATAATTACTATATCTTAGGAGACTCTGATGTGATCTCGCATGTTCTTTATTTGATAAACTGCGCCCTTTATTACAGATAAATATAAATAATTATATATATCATTTGTTTATATTCGATATGATAACATTTAACAACACAGGGCAAAATTAATTCATGTAATTCGCGTAAAAATGATTCATGTAATGTAGATCCTCCCGACAGCATTAACATCATGAAGCTGAGGAGTGTACAGATATAATATTTAAAAATATATTTAAAGGCAAAAGATAAAAAAAATGATGTTCATTTATTTAATAAGTCATTGGGACCATATGCAAATTAGGCGGGCGCGTCATTTAGCGACTTCTAGGACAGCCAATAGCTGCTTTCCTTACTGAGAAGTTTGTAACAGGGTTGTGTGCAGGTCTAGTTGTGTATTGTTTTGCACGTGCACACACACACACACACACACACAGTGCTGCAGGATTATTGAGATGTTAAAGGTTCGCTGTGTTATTTAAAGCTGAACTCGGTTACGGTGATCTAACGGCGGCTGACTTACTGCAGCGGTAAGAGTTTATTAAAAACCTTTTTACTTTATATTTTTATGTATATTTTTATATTTATATATTTATGAGCGGCACGGTGACTTAGTGGTTTAGCATGTTCTCCTTAGCACTAGGGATTCCCGGTTCGAATCCCCATCTGGGTGGAGTTTCCATGTCCTCCCCGTGTCCGCGTGGGTTTCCTCCAGGTTCTCCGGTTTCCTCCCACAGTCCAAAAACATGGATCAAGTCAATTGAGTTCTCCAAATTGCCCCCTATAGAGTGTGTCTGTGTGAGTGAGTGTGTGCCCAGCGATGGATTGGCGCCCTGTCCTGGGTCTATCTGCCCAGCGCCCGAGACGTTCTTCCCTGGATGGGCATGGGGAACCCCCCCCCCCCCTTAATAGAGGATGAAGCGGGAGATAATGAATGAATAAATATTTATATTTTTATATATTTATATTCATATATATAACGAAGCCTTTGTCAGTCCACCGACGCCCACTGAATTTCCATATTTGAGATGTGTGTGTGAGATGCACGTGTCGTTGTTTGATGTGTTTTATTGATTAATCTCATTAACTTAATAATAAGACAGTGATTTGTGTTTTGATGACCACTCCTCTGTAATATCATCATGATTAACCACCACAGCCCTGAACACCACACCTTTATCTAACATCACACACTTCTCTCACTCAGTTTTATTTAAACTGATGTGCAGAATCTTCAGATCTACACACTCCATATGAGACGTTTAAATAATCCTGTGTTTTGTTCTTTTCGATGTCTGTGATTGTGCCTCGCACAGAATACGCCATGAAAATATTCGTAAACATTTCTTAATCACTGAATCTGTCATTTGATGAGTAAATGAGTGCAGAGGGAGACCTCCGAGATGACTACCTCTGAGTGTCATGTATTGTCCCTTTAATGTTTCCCACTGTTTGTTCAGAGATGAAAACCTGGACCTGAGCAGAACCAGAACCAGAACCGATCCACAATGCACTCTCAGGTAAACTTCGCTTACTCAACATTTTTATTCTAAGTCCAGCTGGAGCTTTAGAATCAGAATCAGGTTTTTCATCACATGTGTAGATATACATGGTACAGCCAGCAGTGAAATTCTTACCTGACCTCTCCACAGAAAGTTAAACTTGTTCATTTGTAAAGGATAAGATAAGCTTGGTCCTATCCCTTCTGTGCTGCTACATGTTACTCACACTGACACGCATTACCTGGAGAAAAGTATTTAGACACTTCCACATTACACCTCCACAGGGGCTTTGATGACGACCTGTTTTCCGTCCGTCTGTCGCTCTGTGCAGCTCAAACAGCTTTTATTCTTCTGGGAGAGCTTTCAATAAGATTTTGGAATGTCTGAATTTGCAGATTCATCCAGTAGAGCACATCAGACCGGGTGATGGTTCGAAGTCGGGTTAATGATGCACAATGCAGGCAAATAGCACTTGTGTTTTTCCACCCCTCACTCATCCTGCCCGGTGTGCGGCCCTTGCTTTGTGCGCGGTGATGCAGTCGTGCTGGAAATGGAACCTACTCAAGATTTAAGAAAATGTTATCATTAATATCACATGTGGTACATGAGACAAGAACGAAATTATGGGTCACGGACCCCGATTACCCCCCGTTATTTTAAAGTTATCATTTAAATTTAAATTTTAAAGAAGAAAATGAGAATTTTATTATTTTTTTTTAAAAATACAAAAATACAGTATGCAACTATGAATATATATCTATATATATAATATACAACTACAGGTATGAAAATATAGAATATTTTCAACTATAAACATAATATATAAATATATGTATATACAGTATGTAAAATTCCAAGTATGTAAATGTAAGAAATTTATATATATATATATATATATATATACATATACATACATACATACATACTACATATAAAAAGTATTATACAATAGATGTAAATTTAGAATATAAATATAAATGTGTATAATGGTACATGCGAGATAGGATAATGAGGTATTTTGTTGGGGTGATGATAACATGTGTGAACGTCTTGTTGGAGGACATGAAGACATAGCAGAGTGAGTTTGTTGAGGACAAACTGCAGATGTTAATGTTATTTAGTGTTGAGTCCTGTACCTGCAGGTGAAAATAGAAAAAGAAATCTTGGGAAGAATTTCTCCAAACTGAACCTTTAGATGTGAATGATCTTCTGGATGTTGCTCCACAGGATCTCCTCTTGGCTACGAAGGTGTCAGTGGAGCAGTCGGCGCCGCTGGAGGTCATTCATGGTCTACAGGAGCTGATCGGGACTCTCGGCGTACCCACGGAACGTGTTGATGCTCCTGGAACGGATAAAGTGATGGCTATGATGGGAAACGTGGGACGGCCGCGGCTGGAGATCGACTCTGACGATCTGAAAAGCCTGCTCTCGTCTGCCGTCTCTTTGGAGCATTTAGCGAGGTTCTACGGCGTGTCCACACAAACTATAAAAAGGCGGATGAGAGAACACGGCCTGAGTGTCCGTGAATGTTACTCCACTGTGTCTGATGAGGAACGGGATGGTGTCGTGAGGTCCATCAAATCCATAATGCCCAACGCCGGCTACAGGCGGCTCAAAAGGGAGCTGCTCGCCAGAGGCTGCCGTGTGCAGTGGAACAGGGTGAAGGAGTCGATGCACCGCGTGGACGAATCACACGGCATCGAATCCACAACGATTCAGCTCACGTCTGTGGCTGAACAAAGGCTCGTGAGGTTGGTCTTAGCATGTTCTCCTCTCTGTGCTGGGGATCCAGGTTTGAATCCCCCCTCCGACCCGAGTAGGGTGATAATTAATAAATGTTCACCCATTAGCTGTGAAAGGAGAACCACAAAGACAGTGAGAAACATGCCAACTTTACAGGGTTAGAATTTACAAGAAGCAAAAAAAAGTCTTTAAATATGTTTTTGTTCACAATTCCGGTTCCGTCATCGTAAGAAGAGTAATACAGAGTAATAAGATCTTTGTCTACGATTAAAAACATTGTAAGAGACCGTCATTAGATAAAAGCTTGTGTAATTAGTTTAGTTCAGTTGCAGTAGGTCGGATGTGAAGATGCTTCCCTGCAGTTCCGTCCTCGGCCTGTAGGCGCCGCTAAAGTCGAAAAGTCGAACACCCGAGTTACAGCGATGACGTGCATTCTGTAAACAAAGAGCCGATTAAATATAACTAACAGAATTAAACGTGCAATAATGTTTTAAATCGTTATAATAATGTCGGCAGCAGAAATGAGTTAAAACGTTTACTGTGTAACTTTAAACATGCGGTTTTTAATCAGGTCAGTGCTAATGCTAATGCTGACGACGCCGTGAGACAGGTGTGGTTTTAATGTCGCTATTTTAACATTAAACACTTTATTATTTAAATACGAGACCAGACTGGAGTTCGGTTTAAGAGTCAGGACTGAAGGAAATGCATGTTCGCTTCACATTTGATTCATTAATATTCAGATATTTGTATTTTAAGAGGGCGGCACGGTGGCTTAGTGGTTTGGCATGTTCTCCTCTCAGCACTAGGGATTCCCGGTTCGAATCCCCATCTGGGTGGAGTTTCCATGTGCTCCCCGTATCTGCGTGGGTTTTCTCCGGGTTCTCCGGTTTCCTCCCACAGTCCAAAAACATGGATCAAGTCAATTGAATTCTCCAAATTGCCCCATATAGTGTGTGTGTGAGTGAGTGTCCAGCAATAGATTGGCGTCCTGTCCTGGGTCTATCTGCCCAGCGCCCGAAACGTTCTCCCCTGGATGGGCATGGGCACGACCCTAATAGAGGATAAAGCGGAAGATAATGAATGAATAATTGATAATGAATGAGGGCGGCATGGTGGCTTAGTGGTTTGGCATGTTCTCCTCTCTGCACTAGAGATTCCCGGTTCGAATCCCCATCTGGGTGGAGTTTCCATGTGCTCCCCGTATCTGCGTGGGTTTTCTCCGGGTTCTCCGGTTTCCCCCCACAGTCCAAAAACATGGATCAAGGTCAATTGAGTTCTCCAAATTGCCCCATATAGAGTGTGTGTGTGTGAGTGAGTGTCCAGTGATGGATTGGCGCCCTGTCCTGGGTCTATCTGCCCAGCGCCCGAAACGTTCTCCCCTGGATGGGCATGGGGAACCCCACCGCGACCCTAATAGAGGATAAAGAGGAAGATAATGATTGGATGTCTTTTAAGATCATCATCAATTAATTCATACAGCAACACGAACACGAGATATTAATGTAAACGTTCCTAAAGTTTGATCTACACCTGATTCACAGTCCACATCATTATTATGTTCTTCATCATCATCATCATCATGATGTCTGGTACCATTCAGAGAACCTCAGAACGTTTCAGTGTCTTTCACTCTGTGGAAACCCGGAACCTGAACACTGACCCTCTTGCCCTCAAGGTGTCCCACATTATTTGTAGAGCGGGGCATTTCTGCACATGGACAGATGTTTTGGCACACCTTACACATCATTCATTCATTATCTCCTGCTTTATCCTCTACTAGGGTCACGGGGGGGGGTTCCCCATGCCCATCCAGGGGAGAACGTTTCGGGCGCTGAACTCAATTGACCTTGATCCATGTTTTTGGACTGTGGGAGGAAACCCACGGTGACAACATGCAAACTCCAGCAGGAGGGGGATTCCAACTGAGAATCCCTAGTGCTGAGAGGAGAACATGCTAAACCACTGTGCCGCCCCTTACACGTCACAGCCTGATTAATACAGCAGCGGTAATGGGACTGAAGGAAACCTGAATTTGGTGATTCAATACATAACAGATGTGGGGCGAACATGCAAAACTCCAACACTTAGGAACTTTTTGCCGTGAAGCATGAACATCTACCCCGTTATTACAGTTCCTAAACTATTTCTTTATAACGATTTGAGTTAAAACGTGTGCTTCAGGTTACCTGAGAATGGAACATGGAGGAAGGAAGCTCTACAGATGTTCCTCTGAAGGTAAGAGGAATCCGTCCTCACTCCGTTCTCTGTGCTTCTCTCTCATTACTCTTTGTTCTTCAGAGTTCATCTGAGAGGATCAGCGGAGACCCAACAGGGAGCCAGGACAGCTGTATCGCATTCGATGAAGAACCGCCGCTCGTCTCCACGGCAGATCAGAAGAAACCGGTGGGATCATCTGGCATGCGCTGCCCCTACTGCAGGTACCTCTGTGGCAGCAGGTTCTCCTTCCAGATCCACGTGGGTTCTCAGCATCCGTCGGTCTGTGACGACGTGCCGGTGGGTCGTCTGGGTAAAGTGGTGTTTTATCAGCCCACTGCTGAGCTCTTCCACTGCCACCTCTGCTTCTTCACCTCCAAGGACTACGCCGTGGTCTTCCAGCATCTGCTGGCCCGGCACTGCCCCGTGGAACCCACAGGGAAACCGCCAGAGGAGCTCGATAAGGCAGAACCTGAGGAGAACCCATTGAAGAGGAAGAGGAGCTCTATGTCTGAAAGCGAAGAGGAAACAGACAGGTGCACCGGAGAGGAGCAGCGCGGGCGCCGCCTTCATCCTCAGCACACGGCGCAGTGCCATCAGTGTCCCTACTGCAGCTTCCAGGCCAATCTGCGGGACCTCGGCAACCACCTGACCCACTGCAGGGTGCAGGAGGGGAACGAGGAGCAGTGGGGATGAGGCTCTGATGACGGGGTTGTTCCCGAGTTTCTGTTTGGAACCGTACAGCTGTCCTCTCTTTGATCCCTGTCCCCTGTGTGTTCATTAAAGAACCGCAGTTTAAAACTCACGGATTTGTTCATTTACAGCAAAAAGCTACGAAACCTTTAATAGTGAGGTATTATCTCTATCATTAATTACTTATCGTTAATTTTAGATTTACAATATAAAGTAACGGAGGCACCAGGGTTGGCATGTTCTCCTCTCAGCGCCGGGGATCCAGGTTTGATTCCCGATCTGGGTGGAGTACCCATGTTCTCTGTGTGGATTTCCTCCCACAGGCCAAAAACATGGATTTAAGGTGAATTAGCTGCGCTAAATTGCCCCATATAGTCCGTGTGTGCCCAGCAATAGATTGGCACCTGTCCTGGGTGCATCTGCCCAGCACCTGAAACGTTCTCCTCTGGATGGACAGGGAGAACCTCCACCTGCGACCCTAATAGAGGATAAAGCTGAAGATAAATGAGATGAGTGAGTGAATATAAAGTCATTAAATCTGATTAACATCTAGTCGTTAATGTAAACATTAACTCACCCGGACCAACTCCATTACATGATGCAGGCCCCTGAGCCCCCCAAGAGCCTTGCTCAAGGGCCCACAGTAGTAACTTTAGTGGACCTGGGATTTCAACTCACTACCTTCAGATTAACAGCCCCCCCAACTACCACAGCCCGTTTTTAATAACCAAGATACTCAACAAAACATAAAGCAAAAGAAAGCGTGTGAGCAGGTTCTCCACATACACACGGTGACTTTAATAAACAAAAGCAACAGTAGAGTTATTAAACCCGGTACAGAGAACGGGGAAAATAACGAGCTTAAAATAATAAAGGATTCATTAATAATACTATAATGTCTGTACATCCTGCTATACTGTTACATCATCTCCCACCTCTCTACAGCCGTATATACACCTATATACACGTACGTGTGTGTGTGTGTGTGTGTGTGTGTGTGTGTGTGCGCGCGCCCCAGCTGCATTAAAACATTTCTTCCCATTAAAATGTAACAGAATTTGTTAAAATATACAAACAATTATGATGAAAGTTTTTTTGCAGAGAAGTGTGTGTGTGTGTGTGTGTGTGTGGTGTTTGGATCAGTTTGGACCTAATCTTTAACCCTTTAGGGAGTTTATCCAAACAACCAATCAAAACCCAAATTGTCAGAGTAAAATTAAATGAGTTAACTGTAGGGATCTCAGTGGGCGTGTCTGTGGGCGTGTCTGTGGGTGTGACATAGTCTGTAAAATGAACTCTGTGTGATTGGATATCAGGATGCAGTGTATGCAGATATACACTGGTGTTCAGAAAACCAGAACCAGTATGGCGTGTGTGTGTGTGTGTGTGTGTTAGGAGGCAGCGATGGCGTGCAGTGTGTGCATATCTCCCACTCTCTGCAGGGTGTGTTTGGCGTGGGCGAGCAGGTGTGAGCGGTGCAGGGGGAGGGGCAGGTAACGACACACCAGCATGATGGCATGAGCTCGCTCACGCTCACCCGGAGCACACATCCCATCTGTGGAACGAGTGCACGCACGCACACACACACACACACACACACACACACACACACACACACACACACACACACACACACACACACACAGTTAAAAAACCTGACGCAGAATAGCAGTGGTGCTGCTGAACACCACGACACTGACCTAAAACACAGATTAATATCAACAGCCAGCCGATTCCCCATCAGCACTAAACCTGTGACACTGTTTTTATGAACCATATTCTGTAATTTGGCCCCTAGATGGCAGTGTTTAATCATTAGATAAAACAGAATCCTCTTACTCAACGATCAGTGTTCACTGGACCAGATTACGTCACTGAAGATCAGATTATTAACGATTTAGTTTTTAATGAAGGCATTTCTGAATCAGAGCTTGTGTTTTATTACAGTGTGTTTGTGTTTTATTAAAGTATTCAGACTCTCGAGGTTGTGCATTATTCTGAATAAATCACGTAAAGAGGTGGAGTTGTACTGCACTACTTTTTATGGGCTTTATTCAGAATTAGGCCACGCCCTATTGCTTTAACATAGCATTGAATTATTGCAGTTATGAACACAATTACTCACACACACACACACATCATAATGAGGGGGGGGGGGGGGGGGGGGGGGGGGGGGGGGGGGGGGGGGGGGGGGGGGGGGGGGGGGGGGGGGGGGGGGGGGGGGGGGGGGGGGGGGGGGGGGGGGGGGGCGGGGGGGGGAGAGGGAGAGAGAGAGAGAGGGATTGTATCATGACATGTTGTCTGATGGTGAGGAGATGGAAGCTTGCAGATGGTTGTTTGAAGGACGGGACGAGGGTTCGGACCTTGTGCTGAGCCTGACTGTAACCCTGTCCCAGCTTCCGCAGAGAGCTCAGGTCTCTCTGAAATCCTGCCAGCTGAGGGGAGGGGGCGGGGGCAGGCTCTCCATTAGCCCCACTGCCACGCTGCCAAAGGTTGGTCCTTAAGGTCAGCAAGAGGTCACACATCAGTAGCTCCGCCCCCTGTGGAGAAACAGAGCCATATATATAATTTTATATTATTGAATTTTTGCACTGATATGTGTGTGTGTGTGTGTGTGTGTGTGTACCTTGTGGAGCCACGTGTGTGTGGGTGTGCGAGTGATGCTCTTGTGCAGGTAACTGCTGGCTCGATCGCAGAGTGTAAGACAGTTCAGCACCCCCTCCCCTTTCTGAGCGCACACACTCATCTGTACCGCCTTACACAGCACCAGCACGGCCTTCGGCAATGGGTGACTGCCACACACACACACACACACACACACACACACACACACACACATGGGGGGGGGGGATTGTGAGCAAAAACGTAACACACCTGTGTATCTGAAACATGCACACAGACAGATGTTTTGGGTTCTCACTCCAGACGGTGCAACGTTCGTGGCATTCGCTCTGCCTCCGTCAGCAGTGACCTCACCAACGCGTCCTCACGCTGCAGCCAATGAACAGCAGCCTTCAGGACCAACGCCCACCAGCGACACACAGAGTCTGATACTAAATAAACATACACACACACACACCAACCATGTAATGTGGATCAAACAAAAGCAGTGCAGATATTTTTCAGTGAGATGTCACCATGATGACAGCGAGTCCCACAAACTATATACAAAGCACCTGGATCCTGAAACTGGAGCTTAATTGTCCCTTACATATACATATGATTTGATATATATATAGAGAGAGAGAGAGAGAGAGAGAGAGTGTGAGAGAGAGCGCGAGTTACCTGGTGCTGAGTTCTGATTAGCCAGTGGGAAGGGGGAGGGAGGGGAGGAGGAGTCATCAGTACAGCTGTTTAACAGCTGCAGGAACTCCAGTGCGCTGCTGAACTCCCTGCAGAAATGAAGAGGATCATCACTCGTCCTGCAGGGAGTTTGTAAACGTGTGGTGCACTAACGGGACACTTCCATGGAGGTCACAGATCCGGTGGAGTGGACGGGTTAAATATGTCTGATCTCCGTGAAACCCAGCAGCTCGTCCTCTGTCTGTCTGTCTGTCTGTGTGTGTCTGTGTGTGTGTGTCTGTCTGTCTGTCTGTGTGTCTGTCTGTGTGTGTGTCTGTCTGTCTGTCTGTGTGTCTGTCTGTCTGTCTGTGTGTCTGTGTGTGTGTGTGTCTGTCTGTGTGTGTGTGTGTCTGTCTGTGTGTGTGTGTGTCTGTCTGTGTGTGTGTGTGTCTGTCTGTGTGCGTCTGTCTGTGTGCGTCTGTCTGTGTGCGTCTGTCTGTCCGCGTCTGTCTGTCCGCGTCTGTCTGTCCGCGTCTGTCTGTCCGCGTCTGTCTGTCCGTCCGTCTGTCTGTCCTCCTGAAAAAACTTTAAAAATTACCTTTCAATCCGGGTTCACAAAAACAAGCCGGTTAAACTTATAGGTTCTTCACTTTAGACATCTGTTATTTTTAATTCCTGAATGTGTGAGTGTGTGTGTGTGTGAGTGTGTGTGAGTACCCGCTCTCTTGTTTGGGTTTGATGCTCTCAGTCTCAGTGTGTGGTTGGATGAGGGTGTGTACTGCTCTTTCCAGAAGCTTCTCGCAGAAACGCTGATGCAGCTGTGCAATAGGGTCCACTACACACACACACACACACACACACACATCATTACACATCACACACTCCATCCATCATTATCTTCTGCTTTATCCTATATTAGGGTCACACGTGAGGGGGGGGTCCCATGTCCATCCAGGGGAGAACATCTCAGGCACAGGGCAGATACACCCAGGACAGGGGGGCAATCTATCACTGGGCACACACTCAGTCTTACATTCTATAAAGAACAATAAAAGATGTGTGTGTTCACCTGGTGCTCTTTCTGATGTAAACACTCCGTCATAACTCTCAGCCTGTACTGACCAATCACAGCTCAGAAAGAACTGTTTGGCTAATGGAGTGAAGAGCCAGCGCATACTGTCGGGAGGCTTTGAGTCTGAGAATAAACTCTCAGCACAACTCAACATGTACGCCTAGAGAGAGAGAGAGAGCGAGAAAGAGAGAGGGAGAGAGGAACACATTCTGTATGTCTGTCTGAAAAAGGAATACACTTGTTGTTATGGTTACGTCGTGGTTAAGGATGGTGGAGTAAGATTTATGCTTATGGTTTGCTTCTCAAGAAAATAAATGGAAATTCATGTCAAGTCCCCACAATACAACAAGTGTGTGTGTGTGTGTGTGTGTACTCACAGGAAAAAGGCTCAGTTGTTTTCCCAGTGCAGACATGCGGAGCGCGATGGCGGTGGTGATGTAGATCTGCACATGTTCCGTAACATCCATCTTTCTCCGAGCACTCTCACTCAGATTAATGGCATTAAGACAAACACACACTCCCCACACAGTACTGCGACCTGACATCTTACCTACACACACACACACAATAAAAAGTATTTTAAAATAATTTTCATCCCTCCTACCAAACACAAACACACACACACACACCTGTAAGCTGCAGCTGAGCCAGCTGATGGTACACTAGAGCTGCATCTCGAGAACTGATCTCAGACTCCTCCCCCTCATGCTTTCCCCCTATCAGGCGCACCAGCCAGCGCAGTGGGGCGGGTCTACGCAGGCAGTAGCGAATCAGGTTCCAAGAGAGTGAGCAGATCAGGTCAAGTGTCGTAGAGGGAAGAGCTCGAGAGAGAACGGAGAGACATGTCTCTAAACTTTTCACAGCAGAACTATAATCACCCTGAAAGAGAGAGAGAGAGAGAGAGAGAGAGAGACTGGTTACTGTGTAATTTCTATTTTATATATATATGTGTGTGTGTGTATGTGTGTGTGTGTGTGTGTACCCTCTCTAAATGCAGATCAGCTTGTTTCCTGTGCCTCCAGAACAGCACTGAGGTGGGTGAATGAAGGGGAGTCACTGGTTCCCACAAGTACAATATTCTAACACATCCCCAAACCACGCCCACTCCACTCAACACCCACACCATCACCCATGGCAACACACACCACAGCCAAGCCCCTAAAATCAAAAGAACACCAATATTACTAATCCAGTTTCAAAGCGTTTGTGTTAAACGAAGACAGTGTGTGTGTGTGTGTATATGTGTGTGCGTGTCGTACCAAGACTCTGTGTTTGTACAGACACAGAGAACAGAGATCGTGGGTGTATATGTGGTTCTACTCCGGCCCATGTGGAGGCGCTGTAGTGATCTGAGCCAATGAGCGAGGGCAGAGGATTTAGAGAGACACATAAAAAGGTGAGCGCACACAGCAGGACTCTGGAACGATCCATCACCAACATCGAGGAGGGGGGTGAGCTGGGCTCACTTTTAACCTAGAGTGAATCGACAGAGAGACAGTTCACACCGGCACAGTACCATTAATAAAACATCATGAACCGATGAAAGGGCTGGGATAAGACCAGCTGAGGTAAACAGGAGAAACCATCTCTGCATTACACACATACAGCAGCAGAGGGATCTCTTCACTCTGCAACCCACTCACATTACAGAATTAACCTGGAGCCAAAATGAGAGGAAGGTCTACAGAGCGGATCTACTGTTGGAATTTATTGAACGTAAAAAGACATGAATTGAATTATTTGAAAGGTTTGGTCAACTTTGGAAAGCTTTTACCATTGTAATGATATTTTTGTCATTTACGATATGTAAACAACTGCTGAATGGCAGAGGGAATGACCAGGTCGGGGTTGAGTGTGTAATTTGTAAGAATGACCACTTGTTTAATGAGCATGAGAAGGAGTCAGAAAGTCTGGTCGCAGGGTGACCTGTGAAAATATAGAATTAGGGGGCAAGTACCATTTGTTAAAAGAATTAATGGGACTGGGGGGTTCAGAAAATCCCACCATATATGGAAGGTCCAGTCACAGTCATCCACACAGAAGAAGGACAGCCCACCTAAGGGTTATATAATGAAGCAGCATCTTTGAGACCTCAGAGCTCTCTCATTAATCGTGGTTGCCGGACATTGATGATTTCTCCTGAACAATTGTTTGTCTGTTCAGTAAAACACATTCAATTCTTTTGGAACAAAACCGCCGACTTCTGAGCGTTTTATTGGAACATAACACTACCTTTTAACAGGGCTTAAAGATGGGCCTATCACTTCACACACAGTGTTTAGACATTTATGTCCTCAGCATACATTTATTACAGGTGTAGGTGTGTGTGTGTGTGTGTGTGTGTGTGTGTGTGTGTGTGTGTGTGTGTGTGAGTACCGGTTCCAGCAGTGGGCTGTTGGGTTCTGAGTCAATACTGAATTGAGGAGAAGCAGAACCAGAGTCAGACGCAGGAGGAGTGAGAGCACGCACCTCATCCACAACACACACCGACTCTGTACACAACACACACAACAAGCTGTAGCTCTGCTCAGAAACGTGTGTGTGTGTGTGTGTGTGTGTGTGTGTACTCACTGTGTTTCTGACTGGCCATCTTTAGCGTCAGGTTCTCCTGCCTGAGCTTCTGATTCACCTGTTGCAGGTATTTAATGTAATCAATCGCCTTCCTCAACACCCCCGACTTATGCATCTGAAACACAAACACACACACACATGCACAATCTCTCAAAAATGCCATCATGAAATAGTGAGTCTGTCGAATTGTTAGTTCAGTTCCCAGAATGCATGTGGTGTCCCACCTTGGCGTCGTTGCCCATGACGAGGTCTCGAAGCTCCAGGATTTTATCGTTGATGGACGAGCGGTAACGCTTCTCGATGATGTTGTGGGTGGTCCTCTTCTCTCCTTCCTTTACTACTCCACCTGTTCCCACGGCGACCGCGGCAACCTGCTCCTGAGTCACCCTGCTCACACTATGGCAGTGTGTGGGGGCGGAGGGAAGCTGTTTGATTGGCAGTTTGTCTCCACCTCCCATCATGACTGGAACAGTGGTAAGGATGTTGCTGCCCATCAGAGTCTGAGGACGTTCATAGAAATCACTTAGGAGTGTGTGTGTGTGTGTGTGTGTAAGGTACAGTACATATTGTGGTTTGGGTGGGTGTAGTGTGTTAAAGTACCGGGACTTGTACAGCAGTTTGGATGGGTGTAGTAAGAGCTGTAATTCCAGGTGGATTTTGCATCGTGGTCAAAACCAGTGAATCTGTCTTCAAAATCTGAGGTTGATGCACCAACAGCTAAAACACACACATACAGGAGCAGAAGTGTGTAAGTAAACACTCACATTCATTATTATCATCATCATACTACCTTATTATCATAATATATTCTATTTTAAAGTTAATAATAATAATTTGTAAATATAATCGGTCATGTCTATTGTGTTCTTTATATTTTATCATTTTGTTTTGGCAAGATGAATTTAATTATTTGTCATGCCAATAAAGTAATGTATGTGTGTGTGTGTGTGTGTGTGTGTGTGTGTGTGTGTGTGTGTGTGTGTGTGTGAGTGTGTGAGTGTGTGAGTGTGTGTGTGTGTGGACAATCACGTGTAATTTAACGTCCACACCATCTGCGGGAACCTTTATCACAAACCCATGGCCAGTGGCTAGATTATCATAAAGTATATTTAATACTATAGGGCGGCACGGTGGCTTAGTGGTTTAGCATGTTCTCCTCTCAGCACTAGGGATTCCCGGTTCGAATCCCCATCTGGGTGGAGTCTCCATGTCCTCCCCGTATCTGTGTGGGTTTCCTCCAGGTTCTCCGGTTTCCTCCCACAGTCCAAAAACATGGATCAAGTCAATTGAGTTCTCCAAATTGCCCCATAAAGAGTGTGTGTGTGTGAGTGAGTGTGTGCTCAGTGATAGATTGGCGTCCTGTCCTGGGTGTATCTGCCCAGCGCCCGAAACGTTCTCCCCTGGATGGGCATGGGGAACCCCCCACAACCCTAATAGAGGATAAAGCAGAAGATAATGAATGAATGAATATATTTAATACTCACTTGCTGAACCTGTGGTGTTACAGTATGAACAGCAGTGGGCGCTGCAGAGATGGTCTGAATGGTCTGGGCTGCAGGGGTTAACACACGGTGGTGCTGGATTGTCATTGGCTGAACCTGTGGTGATGTCACGATGCTCGGGACCTGTGGTTGGAAAACTTTAGAGAACAGGATTATGGTCAGTGTGGTGCACGCAACATTAAAGCACGTTATCTGGACCGTCCGCCGGACGCCGCCCACGCTGCTCCTCTCTACAGCTGTTCTGTTCACAGCTTCTCACCCTGGAAGGTGGTGCTGGGATTCTGATGGCAGATGACAGGGTTTGGAATGAACCTCGACGGCGCCGCAGTGGGAGTGATCATTACCGTCGGCGTCTGCAGCGTCTGCGCTTGCATGGGAAAACCGCCCAATGTCTGAGTCTGCAGTGGAAGTGAAGTAGTAGCCACCTGGGACATGAAATAAAATGTGGATTAACGACCATACTGTGGCTGATAGTCGAGGTTCCAGTTCAGGTCATCAGTATGAGGACATACCTGTATATGCTTTTGAGGCTGGGGTCTGGGCTGCAGCAGCGGCGTTCGGCTTTGCTGCGGGATCACTGCTTTTTGTACAGGTGTTGGAGGGGTGGGCGCGACTGCAGGGGCAGATCCGGTCGGCATGGTGATGGAGGAGGTCGTCTGGACCACATCTGCCGGACCATGTTGCATAGGATCGTCGAAAATATCCGGGAACTCCGAATGATTGCTGACAAACTGCAGCATCTCTGCAGAAACAGTGCAAGAGAGAAAGGAGGTGAGTTTCAGCGCTGACCAGATGACCTCTAAAGCCCCACCCACTCGCACCTACTACAACACTCAGACTTTTATAGTTACAGTCATCCTGAATAAAAGTGATGGTGTAGTTTCACTGTAGAGTTTATTTGAAGCTCACCTGATAAACAGGAATGTCCTAACAGCCGACTCAGCTATAAAACCATACAGGGTCATTTCTGTTGAAACTACATTTCATGGTGCTCAGCGGTCTGTCAAACCTTCAGAAGTTTCTATTTCTTCATACACTTAACTTGATTAGTACCCTCTGTTCTTCATTCATTACTCTAATCAACACTACAGGACCCCCCCCCCCCCACATAGCATGTTCTACTTTGTGATGTACATTGTGTGTATTGATACAATAATAAAAAGTTTAAAATCATGATCATAATGACCCGATGTGATGAATGTGTTACTGATTGATGTGTTACGGACAGACGGACACTGTGATGCTGTTTGATCTTCAGAGATCAAAGCCATGACACACTTCTGATACTGATCCAATATTTATGGTCAGTGAAATTTTACCTGCATAACATTTCATGTGAGCTGCTCGTTTTCAGCTTTGATTTTAAAAAAGCTATGCATTTCTGATCTGATCGGGTCTGATGGTTGTTTCAAACTCTGATATAAAGATAGCCGAGCACACGGCTTCCATTAGATGTGTTGCTTCGACAACATGGATTTGAAAAACAACCCATGATTCTGTCATTAGGATCAAACTAAACGCATCGCCTGCTGCAAGCACATCAGAACAAAGCAGGTCAGTCACAAACTCAAATACTTTAATCTGTTTGTATCACAGTCCTCTTTAAGATTCATTTAAATGGTTTGTGGTTTCCATAACACCATTATTATTCTGCTCCTTACACACACACACACACACACACACACACACACACACACACACACACACACACACACACACTGAAACCACTCTGATCTCAATACCTGCAGAATAACACAGTGCATAGTTCATACAGCATCCCTCCAGCTCAACCCACCTCAGTGATTTATTTCTTGCTGATAACGGTATGAAATCACAGGTCACTCGGTGTTCAGATCAACATGCTGCTGTGTTCCACAGTCCACACTCAGATCATAACATTAGTATAAAGGAGCTTCATCACATCATCTTGTGCATGACATCATCAGTAGACCCATCACAATGATGATATAATCACCTCTTCACAATTCAGACATCAGTTACACACACAGACTGAAATACTGTCCCCACAAATCCAACAAACCGTACAGAGTAAGTCTGAGTATAAAACCAGACGAAGATGCAGGAGCTGAAAGCTTTGACTTTCTAAATCTGAACCTGTTTGGTAATACAGTCTGTGAATTCCTGCAGTACAGTGTGTAGTACAGTTGAGTACAGTGTGTAATTCTATAGTGCAGTGTGTAGTACAACTGTAGGCCAGTATGTAGTACAGATGTGGTTCTACAGTACGGGCTGTAGTAAAGCCGTGGTTCTTAAGCACGGGGTGTAGTACAGTTGTAGTACGGGGTGTAGTACAGTTGTAGGGCAGTGTGTAGTACAGTATGTGGTGTAGTACGGGTGTAATACAGTGTGCAGTACAGTAATAGGGCAGTGTGTAGTACAGTAAGGGGTGTAGTATAGTGTGTAGTACAGTAAGGGGTGTAGTACAGTGTGTAGTACAGGTGTAGGGTGTAGTACAGTGTGTAGTCCAGCTGCAGTGTGTAGTACAGTATGAGGTTTAGTACAGTGTGTAGTACAGTATGGGGTGTAGTCTAGTGTGTAGTACAGTATGGGGTGTAGTACAGTGTGTAGTCCAGTATGGGGTGTAGTACAGTGTGTAGTACAGTGTGTAGTCCAGTATGGGGTGTAGTACAGTATGGGGTGTAGTACAGTGTGTAGTCCA
>JAFMOD010001067.1:235894-251725 GCA_019802435.1 Corydoras maculifer | reverse complement strand
CCCCCCGACCCTAGTAAAGTACTAATTGGAAGGTAATTAGTGCACCTCTAATTCAATGGTACAACTGATTGTTCTGGACGTTTTGTTAACATATTTAATAAAGTGTTTTTTTTTTAGTTTTGTGTTGAGCAAAGAAATTAAAATAAATCATGACGTCATAAAGTAAGAATCCAGAACAAAGGCTGCGACCAAATTACAACACAAATGACCTTTATACAGAAATACCACCGTCCCGAAATAAGCCACCATTCTGACGAATTCTGCAATTTTACTCATTTCAAATAATCCGTTTTAATTCTAAATATTTACAATTTATTATTTAAAAAAAACTCAAATTCAAACTTTATTTTGTGGACCCCAAAACAAAACGCTTTTAAGATTCATTCATTCATTCATTATCTTCCGCTTTGTCCTCTATTAGGGTCGCGGTGGGGTTCCCCATGCCCATCCAGGGGAGAACGTCTCGGGCGCTGGGCAGATAGACCCAGGACAGGGCGCCAATCCATGCTTTTAAGATTAAAAAAAAAAAAGATTCACAAACAAACAGATTGGTAAGTGTTTAATTAATGATTAATTATTCTGTTTAATAATCGATCATTATTCTTATAGTTATTTTTCTGCACCCGTATTCCTGACTGATCCCGCCTCCTCTTCTGTTATTGGCTCACACTGTGGCGCGGTGCTGCTTTACGATTGGTTTGCATCGCCGCTCACAAAACAACAGCGTTACAGCGAACCAATCACAAAACGAATACAAAAAGATAACATAAAATACAGATGTAGAACAAATGCGATGTATATGTTACGCGAAATTTACGAATTGATTCAAATACAGAGTTATATCTCATTTAAATATAGCGTAATATGATGTAATATAAAAGAGCAGCGTTAATGCCGATACTGACCGACAGTCCGGACTTTGTGTGTATTAATGATTAAAATGTACCGGATTTAAAGACGGCAGCCATCTCAGTGTGTTAATCCCGACTGATTCCGCTCCGAGATCGAGTTCTGATCAACTTCAACTCCGCTGCAGACTGAGAGAGTTCCAGAGTTCTTCAGATGTCACAACAGAACCCGAGCGCCACCTGCTGAAACCACACTGCACCTGCACCCACGGTTACTCTGCTTTCAGCTGCGGGCTTGACACACCCAGGACAGGACGCCAATCTATCTCTGTACACACACTCACTCACACACACACACACACACACACACACACACACACACACACACACACACACACACACACTCTATATGGGGCAATTTGGAGAATTCAATTGACCTTGATTGATGTTTTTGGACTGGAGGAAACCGGAGAACCCGGACGCAACCCAGATGGACACGGGGAGAACATGGAAACTCCACCCAGATTGGGATTCGAACCAGGAATCCATAGCGCTGAGAGGAGAACATGCTAAACCACTAAGCCGCGAGTTATTAATCTTCATTAATAAAACGATTTAAATATACATAAAAATACAGTACATAATTATTACTGATGAAATGACTGATTTATCTCCACATTTAACAGCTTCATAGAGACAAACTCATTCATTTATTTTATTTTGACCGAATAAAAGACACACTAATAAGATTAATTTTCATATGTATTGTTAATTAAACGAGCTTAGGCTTTTCCTGAGTTACTGGTTTACGGCTCAAGCTTTTTAGTAAAATAAAACAGTGTGTTATAACCGTGATTATTAAACGAGTAGCTTTGCTGCTTAACGCTGATTGGCTGAGCCCTTTGTCCAGCTGTAAGATCATTAACATAAACACACCCCTCTGAGTGCTTCACATTCGCATCAATGTGTGATATACAATACATCCAATTTCCGTTTTATTATAAATTGTGTTCTGTAATTTTCCCACTAGATGGCAGTGTTTGTTACATAAATTGCTATCAGCGTTCACTTTAAAAGATTACGGTGCGGAAGATCAGATTATTAACGATTTTGTTTTTTTTTTTATAATAGTGTGTTTGTGTTTTATTAAAGCAATAAGACACCACTACATGCCGGGACTAATAACACCTCTTTAAAGTAAATTATTCAGAATAAATCTTTTTGGATTTAGATTTTTGGGTGAAGTGCAGCCTGCATCATGCACCTAATTACCGTAGGTTTAAATTTGATGGTTAAAGCCGTGTGTTTCATTTTGAAAGTCTATTACAATCTTAATTAGATGTATAGTGTGATTATAGTGTTTTAATTTGATACGTCCTCTGTATGATGGACCCACATTTTTCTGGATCTAAAACCTTGTAGATACTGGACATTTCATCTTAAATAAAAGCTTTTAAGGATAAATTTATACGTACAATTTTAATCCACAACATTAAAGCATACAGGGACACCTACAGAACATAATATCCATGACATCACTGAACTATGGTTCCATTGCATTAAAGCGGTTCAGGACAGTCAAATAGAATGATACGATTGTTCTCCAGCAGATCAGGGACAACAGACCATCTCATCATTGTCCAGAAACAGGATCTCTACAGATAATCATTACACAAACTGAACAAAAACATGAGGGTGAGACTTTTGTTGTCGCTCTTATTTTTCTGAAAATAAGATCTGAACACAAAAAAACTTTTCTTTCCTTTTTTTTAAGTTCATGAATAATGGAAGCAAAACCAGTTTGTGTTGTGTTCATATCTTTAATTAGATTATAATTGCGGTACATTGCACTAACGGGGGGGGGGGGTGTAAGATTAGATAAACCTTTATTTTTCCCACAATGTAAATTTCCCCATAGTGGGACAAATCAAGGTTAATCTTATCTTATCAATTCCTGCCCCCCTTCCCCCCCCCCCCCGTTACTCTGATCATAAGGAACACACACTGAGCAGCAGCAGATGACCCACGGTCTCTGATTCTACATTAACAAGGTGGAGCAGTAAGGCTGCAGTGTAAAACCTGCAGTCTGTTTGCTCTTGAATCTCTTAACTTTAATATTTTAATTATATATAACAAATCATTATATTTTAATTATTTTACTATAATTGAGAACACATTAGTCTGGAAGTGTGACAGGCGTGGTAAAATAAAGATGCTGTTGATTTAAAGATCAGTAAATCAGAGCACCCCCACTCTTCACAGCAACAACTACAGTATTTTTCATACAGATGTTCATGTAGAACAATGTGTAACATTAATAATCTTTTTTAATCATATAAATTGCAGAATATTAGTGTTTTTTTTGCTCCACCTGTAATAAAGCACAATATACCTCTCACTGTTCTGACTGCATCAGCGCAATGGGCTCCTGGTCGGGTGCGATGGGCTCCTGGTCTAAAGGGCTCCTGGTCTGATGGGTAGGAGGGCTGCATGGTCCTTAGCTTGTCTTGTGCTCATTCCTCACCTCAACAACCTCCTGTGAGCTCTTTGCCTCCCTGCCGCCCTCTGTCTGCACAAACAGGAACAAACTCAACATCTGCATCATAACAGATATAAACCAGAAAGAGCTAAACCAGCCAAACAGGCCGAAGAATTTGCAGAACACTGCTCTTCACTCAGATGAATAAATGAATGAGTGAAACAAAGTGTAAAGTGAGGGTTAACCTCGGCTCTGGCTGTTCTGATGTTCTCACTGCTACGAGCTTTTCCTAAGGGTGGCTTAGTGGTTTAGTGGCATGTTCTCCTCTCAGCACTAGGGATTCCCGGTTCGAAACCCCGAAACGTTCTCCCCTGGATGGGCATGGGGAACCCCCCCCCCTGCAAACCTAATAGAGGATAAAGCTGAAGATGATGAATGAATGAATAATATAATATGACCCCCCTGCCCCTAGTAAAGTACTAATTGGAAGGTAATTAGTGCACCTCTAATTCAATGGTACAACTGATTGTTATGGACGTTTTATTTTGTTAATATATTAAATAAAGTGTTTTTTGAGTTTTGTGTTGAGCAAAGAAATTAAAATAAATCATGACGTCATAAAGTAAGAATCTAGAACAAAGGCTGCGACCGAATTACAACACAAATGACCTTTATACAGAAATACCATTGTCCCGAAATAATGGTATAATACAAAAACATGGATTCAAGGTAAAGTGGCTGCTCTAAATTGCCCATATAGTATCTGTGTGTGAGTGAGTGAGTGTGTGTGCCCAGTGATGAATTGGCACCCTGCCCTGGGTGTATCTGCCCAGTGTAGAAAACATTTTCCTCTGAATGGGCATGGGGACCCCCCCCCCCCACGCGACCCTAATAGAGAATAGCAGTGAAGATAATGAGATGAATCACGTACAACCTTCATATGACAGTAATGGATAACTACAGACACATATACAGCTTTATAAAATGTTGATGTAGTAGCTTAAAAATAAGAAGATAAAGAATTGTAATTAATTTAATTTAAACCCATATAAAGAAGAATAAACCTTTACCTCTGCGAGCTGCATCTGCATGATGAGCTGCAGGTTTTCTAGATAGGAAGGTTTTACGGCCTGCAGCATTTCTTCGTGCTTCTTCATCACCTCAGAAAACTCTTCAGATTCCTTTGCCCTGTCCCACTCTTCATCTGTCTGTAACATGACATCATGAGTTCACAGAACAACATGCCGAAGAGCAAGGCTTTATAAATATAAATAGATATCAAACTTAAAGCTGTTATTGAAATGTGTTTTAATGTTGAACTTTATTCTCTCACCATGTCCTCAAAACTTTGTCCATTGTAATACTGAACCTTCCCCGGAAACTCCACCCCCTGCTGGAGGAACGTCTTCATGTTTTGGGCGACCAGATGAAGACGGTCATCCTCGTAGGCGTAGATCTTTCCATCTTCACACACCATGAACACCAGCTCAGCACTGGGAGAGTCACAGGGGAAGTTCTTCATGACGCCAAAGACCCTCATGAACATGTGATCAGGAAGATAGAACTGCTCCCACTCCTTTAACATCTCATCATCATACGCCGTGTCCTCCAGAGTTCCAACAGTGAACGTGAACTTTTCCAGGTTCTTCAGCTCCAGCTCTGAATGGCGGTGCCTCTGAATAACGATGTTAATGTTAACGAGATAAGCATCTCCATCTAAAGGAAGAGGAAGTTCAGAACCATCACTTTACATTTTCGGGCACTAAATGGCGCATTGTAAACTTTCACTCAGTTCTGTACATTTTTGAGCGTGCAATATAAAAACAACGTGCAATATACAAAAAATTCACTCAGGTTGTACAGTTTTAGAAACTCTTGTAAATATATGTTTTTTATAATTTTGTAAATTGTAAATTAGAGTGCTATCTTTTAAATCTCTTTGTTTGTGTAAATTTTAGTGTCACACCAAAAAGCATGGCACCTTCATTTCGTTATACCTGCTATGATGTCAAATGATTCTGATTCTTCACTCATTTATTTATTACGGGTTTTACCTTCATCAACGTCATGGAGAAGGAAGTCCCTCTCGATATTACAACTAAAAATAAAAGTGAAACGTGAATTAGTATTTAAAGCAACATTTATTACGTCCTTTATTTATTTATTAAGCCCTTACTGATGAACATGTTCAATACAAGATGAAGTTACTAAAGTAAACTAAACCCAGCAGCAGCTTCACAGATTAGGAATATATATATATATATATATATATATATATAATTTTTTTATTCTTTTGTTTACACTGTTGTTTGCACCTAAGATTGCTGCTCAAATTTCGTTGCACATGTGCAATGACAATAAAAGGTGTCTAATACTTGTAAGTCACTTTGGATAAACGTGTCTGCTAAATGACCAAATGCTATGTAATGTAAATGTAATCCTCTTACCTTTTTAGAAAATAAACATTTGAAAATAAATGATTTATTTAAAAGGTGCACGTTATTTTCTTAGTAACCAAATATAATAAAGACAAAACATTATATTAATTGGTAATGTTATTGCCGTTCATTAAATCTTCCTTACACTGAGACTGATTTTCTTTTTTAAAATAATGCAGTATAATTTTCTTGAAAAGGACCAAATTTTACATCAAATGTGTGATGTAATGAAAAATGTGTGTTGTAAAATATAAATTGCGGGGGGGGGGGGGGGGGGGGGGGGGGGGGGGGGGGGGGGGGGGGGGGGGGGGGGGGGGGGGGGGGGGGGGGGGGGGGGGGGGGGGGGGGGGGGGGGGGGGAATCAATTAAAGACATGACACCCCAATCAATTACAGACATGAAACCCCGATCAATTAAAGACATGACACCCCGATCAATTATAGACATGGTACCCCGATCACGCTGATAAGCCGCTTGAGTTTTCTTTAATCGTAAACGTGACGCAGAGCACCAATCCTCCCGCTTTATGAAAACTACTTCAGAAAAGCTGTGCGCTGAAAAACGGGCGTGTTGGAGATGTTAGATCTGACTTTGATTAAAAAAACAGCACAAATTGTTGTATTATTTTAGTTTTGTAGGTCAAAGTTAATAAATTTTGCTCCTGAATGAATGCTGCTGATGAATTAGAATTAATTATTATTTATTGATTTTATTTCATTTCATTTTTCAATATTAAATGCAGTCAGTTCAAAAATGTTTTTAGTTTAAATAAGGATTTAATTCGTTTCTGTTACAAACTAAAAAACAAAGTTAATAAAATGATTCTGTTCTCAGTTGATCTATATTTCTTTGTTTTTTTGTTTTCTTTACTGTTAATAAGGATACATTATAAAAGAGCTGAACTTAGAACAAATTTATAGACAAATCATACTATAGTGGGCGTGTAAAAATACACGGGGGGGGGCGCAAAATGTTTTCTTCTTCTCTATGTTTCAGAAACTAATTGAGAATCACTGCATTAGGGTTTTGTTTCTGACCTGCTTTTTTCAATAACACATAAGGCAAACCTCACAGAGCGTGGCTTTTGAACATTATTTGCATTCCTGCGTACACACGAATACCCAGCAAACCTGTTTTTTCAACTTCTGGGTTTGCAAGTTCTGGATCTGATGCTGAGGTTCAGAACATTATTTTGTATTATAAAATAATTGATCAAGAAGATTTCTTTACGTTGCAAACAGAACTAAATAGAGGTGTTTTAACAATACAATATCAAATCATGAGGTCACAAGCATCCGCAAGCTGGGGAATATATTCTTAAATTTTATAATTATAAAGTGCATCATTGTAAACTGATAGTCAAATTATTCCAAACATTAGTGCTGCTTATGTTTTTTGGTTTAGTACAGTGAACCTTTATCCAAGTCAATCATTTTTATTAATAATAATAATAAGCTTTGCCATGAATTCTCCTTATGTTAGGTGAACTTTACAGAACCCTGAAGAACGTATAAGAAGCTAATGAGTCCAGGCTGACAATATATTTTAATTCATTACAGAATTGATTAATTATCAACTAATTAATAATTTCTTCAATTATAGCACACACACACACACACACACATATATAAAAGCTGCTTTGTGATGATGTACTGTTGTAAAAAGCACTATAGAAATAAATGACTTGAACTTGAACTAGAATGAAGTGACACACAGAGACAAATTAACACAAAGTCGAAGCACATCTGAGGATGTAAGTTCTCGTTCATGTCACAACACTGGTTTTATTCACCCACAGATTCTGGTTACGTTTTAATGATTTTTTATTGGACAGTATCATCCACTTATTTTGCAACAAAGCCCACAACTGCATCCATAAACATGTTGACGGTATCAGAACTGTTCTGGGACATGTCCCAGTCTGCGTCATCCAAAGCTTCCTGCAGCATGTCCACCATCGGTCCGACCAAAGTGCGACTTTAGTCTCAACAGGAAGCTTTCGCCGTTAGAAGGATGGCAGGATGGTGAGACTTCCAGAATGATGGTTTTGACGGTGCCCTGTAGCTTGTAGACTTTTTGTAGAGTGTAACAGTGCCAGTGGTCTGTCACCCCTCGTGGGGCAGGTGATATGCCCGATTGGTGTTAGACGTTTGAGGCTTTCGTTATTGAAATCAACAACAATGAGTGCAGCATTCTTGTGATGAATCTGAAACTGTGTGAGAGAATCATGACGCTCACACAGCGTAGTGTCTTTATTAAAACTAGGTGGATTGTAAACATTACAAGTGATGACTGAAGTAAACTCTCAAGAAAGACAAAAAAGGATAAAGTTTTAGGGAGAGCAGCTACAGGTTTGGCGTGCAGGAGTGTGTGGGGGTTACAACATTAGCACTGTCGCACTTCAGCCATAGTACTTGGTGAGACCAGACACCAGACACCTTTAGGTTACAAGGCTGGTTCCTTAATCACAAGCCTGCGACTACCCCTCCACTAACATACAACTGCCCCTGTACATTGGAGAGATAAACTGGAGACACTACCTTGCAGTTTGGTGTAAATGTGTTTGTGTTTATGTCTGTGCCCTGAAATCGACTGTTTCTTTGCTGTTGACCCTAAAAGATTTGGAATAGGTCCTGCAACATTTCACCCTGCTCATTTTCGAGGGCGTAAAATAAAACTGATTAGCTAAAACCAGAAAATTGTAGTTTAAATAAAAATATTTTTAAAATCACGGCTTTATTATATTATGTGGATAATTCTCAACCAATGAATAATAATAGAAACAATAGAAAACGAGATGTGTGATTTCATTGGCTCACCGGCTGGAAAACAAAATTAATAAACAAGACTCAGCCATAGTGGTATGAAGGTGTGTAGCTCAGTGTGTAACCCTCACTGCTCCAGGGGCCTCCAGGGGCCTGTATCAGATGTTTATTTTTCAGTGAGGTTTCTGCACATTTATTGGTTTAATCTTAACAAATTGGGTTCAGTATAAAATAAAATTTGGTGTCTAATCGCAGTTATGGTGCACAAAGACCATAAACATTAGCATGAACCTGAGCATTAATAATAATTGATTCCTCTGAAATTATTGTGAAATGTTTGTGTTTATACAAATCATATCACTCCACAATTCACATATGTTCATATTTAATGTTTGCAAAACGTAAATGGATCATTACTTATTTGAGCACCACATATTCAGAAGACACAGAATTGTATATCTGATCATTACTAAGGTTCTATACAGTATTATTATTATGGTTATTGTAAACTATATTTACCATAACCTAACTCAGGGTTTACTTTCATACCATACTTGAATGTTTATTGTTGACTGTACTGTGTATCGTCCTGTATTTATTGTGATCCTTGTGTTTGCACATGTGCACTTTATGTTGGTTGTGTAGTAGCTGTTATGTGTAGCACCTTGTTCCTGGAGAACGCTGTCTCTGTCTCGTTTCACATATACTGTACTGTACTTTATATTGTGAAATGACAAAACACTTAAATTATAAAATCAACTGGAACTGCTCTTACAATTCTACAGTATATTTTTACACGTTATATTCACTCCTCTCACATTCTTTCTGCATGATGCACTGTGTCAATCAATCACTTATTAATTAAATGCCGTGCTTTATTATCAGCTCTAACTGCCTTCCTCATCTGTTTCTTTTGAGGTGTGACCGGCTTCCTGGAGGTGTGGTCAGACCTTCATTCCTGGCTCTGCTGACGAATGCTGGATGGAACCTGAATATAAATTAGACTGGCGGTTCTGCAGGACGCCCCCTAGTGGACTCACATATAGTTTTCCAGTTATTAGTTTTTCCATTTGTTTAATATCTGTACATTAGTGTCCTACACTGTTGTTGCTGCCTGGCCCCTCAAGGAGGACGAGTCCCCCACTGAGTCTCGGTCCTCACAAGGTTTCTTCCTTAAATAACATCATAAAGGGGAGTTTTGTCTTGCCACTGTCGCTTCGGCTCGCTCTTTGGGGGTTTAAAGGCTTTTCATTCTGTAAAGCTGCTTTGTGACGACGTTCTGATGTAAAAAGCGCGACAGAAATAAATAACTTGAACTTTCTAATTCGATATAGTTCCGTAGGTGTAGCAGAAGTTAGGTTGCGATTTCGCTGAAAAGGCGCGTTCTTTTTTTTTTAAAATTTAAATAATGTCCACACTTGAGTGGCCACAGATAAGCATTTCATAAACACATGTAACAACCCCCCCACCCCCCCACCCCGCATTTCAACCAAACAGAACATGAGCAGCAATAAATCCAAAAGACAAAGAATTCTACACGTGCTGGGTTCTGACGCTAATTATACTCAGTTAATTAATAATATTAATCATACCCTAAAACATTCCTTTGTTTAATTAAATCTTTCCGAATTATCCTTTTAAAGTACTAAACCTTTAAATGTTGTTTTGGCTTCAAAGGATTTTCAAAACGAAGCCTAGAAAACCCGATGTTCTTTAATGTAAACGTAGTGCCCTCTGGTGGAAAGAAATACTCATTGCACTTACACAAATAAATACGCTTCATCAAATCCTGGCATATTTTAATAAATATAAAGATTTTTAATAAAGGAATAAACATATTTAATACAGCTTTAAATCGTAAACTACCAGAAAAAGCATAGTTTGTTTTTTATTTTTATTAAAAAAAATGATTTCACTGATGTTTAGAGAAATAGTTTTGTGAAATTTAACTGAGAAAGGAGTTCAAGGGCTTTTTTTGTGGATAATAAAATGTTTGATTGCAGTAATATCTCACAATTTAAACATTTCGACATCGTTCCAAACTAATCTTACGCTAACGCACTTTATTATGTAACTGCGGTTCGTGCTCGTCTGTAATTCAGATGCATTTTTTTATAATAAAGTGTTTTTAATGAAATAAAGAACAATTAAAGAACAAAACTATGTACTTTAAACACAAGCACGTGCAGATTTACTTACCCCTGCGCCTCCTCGTCTCTTTGCTGACATCTTACTGAAGAGGAACATCCGCACTGCCCCCTAGAGTCCACATTCAGATTACATCAATAGATTCCTGTTTATGCAGGGCTGTCATTCGAGGAAGAAAAAGATTCTAACAATTAAAAATATATATATTGTTTTTTTTTATTATTTAATATGCATAACTAATATGAATATTTGGCCTTAATCTTTCTTTGAAGCAAATTGTAATTTAATATTTTTTTACTTTCTCTTCTTTGCTTATAACTTCTTACATAATTTACAGAAAAGTCAACCTCTGCATTTTACTCTTCATTAATAACTGTTACAAATTTATATGTAACAAATAAATAAATCAGAATC
This sequence comes from Corydoras maculifer, assembly GCA_019802435.1. Taxonomy (NCBI): domain Eukaryota; kingdom Metazoa; phylum Chordata; class Actinopteri; order Siluriformes; family Callichthyidae; genus Corydoras; species Corydoras maculifer. Next base: position 240,633 of record JAFMOD010001067.1, on the reverse strand, counting down.
AACATGAAACCTGATTTATTAAGTTAAATTAACTGTAACAAAATATTCAGAAAGGAGGTTTTAATACTTTTGAGTACAGCTTGGTCTTCAGTTTTGTAACACGTAAGTAAAACAAATCTGCAAATCTTATTTGGTTTAGCTAATATTAAATTGCTAAATAATATATACTTAATATTAACTTACTAACTTAACTAATAAAATAGCTTCTTCTCTCACAGTCCATTATATCAGTTTCACTTTTCACTATAAACGACTTTGTAGTTCTACCATTAAAGTCTTATAGTCTCTATAAAGTATCTTCTATCTTTTAGCTTATTAGTGATGAAACAGACTCTGGTATCCACTGTAACCCTGATTAAGAGACCCAGTTCAATCAGAATCAGAATTTATTTCATCAAGTATGTTACACATACAAGAATTTTTCATGATAAGTGCACACATGTATGACATGTAACATACTAAAACCAAAAAAAACAGCACACAGACCATACAAGGAATAAACTGAAATAACTATGAAATGATAATACAATCAGGTCATTTAAAAGAGTAAGAAAAATTAAAAAATTAATTAATTAATTAAAAAGGACATAACGAGCTTAAGAAAATAGCTGATGTCTGTATGTGGGATGTAAAATTACTGTGAATATACATGAAATACACAACACAGTGTTACTGTTACTCTCAGCTGTTGATTTAAAAGATTAAAAGATGAAATGACACACGTTTAATGTCAAATAACAAAGCAGCGTATATGAGAGGTCATCATTGTTCTATTTTCAGTCCAAGCCCGAAGAGGGTGGTGTTATTCTGCACAGTGTTTTTGTACGTACCGGTACATCGACTGGACGACGTGTCGGACCTACAGGCAAACATCTGCAATCAACTTGCTTTTAAAACTTCTGCTTTTGTTTTTGTGCTGAAGTTTAAAGCCTGGTTCTGTAAATGTCTGAATTTATATTGAATGTTTTAAGCTCCAAAACACAAAGTGAGAAATTATGCAACAATACAATGAAATACATTTTAGTTTATAAACTCAACCAGGGAGGCACGGTGGCTTAGTGGTTTAGCACGTTCGCCTCTCAGCGCTAGGGATTCCCGGTTCGAATCCCCATCTGGGTGGAGTTTCCATGTTCTCCCCGTGTCTGCGTGGGTTTCCTCCGGGTTCTCCGGTTTCCTCCCACAGTCCAAAAACATGGAACAAGTTAATTGAATTCTCAAAATTGCCCCATTTAGAGTGTGTGTGTGTGAGTGAGTGTGTGCCCAACGATGGATTGGCACCCTGTCCTGGGTCTATCTGCCCAGCGCCCAAGACGTTCTCCCCTGGATGGGCATGGGGAACCCCACCGCGACCCTAATAGAGGATAAAGAGGAAGATAATGAATGAATGAATGAAACTCAAGCATTCTGGGTAACCTGTGCATTTTTTTTATGCCATGTCACATGTTTTAAATCTCAGGGTTAATGTGATTGATGCTAAAATCAAATTTGATCAGGGCATATTATTTGTTCATACCTAAAAGTAAAATATCATTGTTGTTCTGTATAACTATAAATGTTCTGTATGTAAAATATATGAGGAAAGCAACTCTTCTGGGTTTAGTGTCATTATAAATCATCCAGCTTAACATGTACGTTCTTCAGAAGCTTTTCTGATCCATTTATTATTACAGTATGGTGTTCTATAAAAGGGGCATATGGAGTTTAAATACACACACACACACACACACACACACACACACACACACACACACACACACACACACACACACACACACACACACATTGCAGTGATCCTGGGTGAGGAACAGATAAGGATTCGAGGGGATTAAAGCTAAAACTCTGAGAGAGAGTGATATTGTTTTCAGATGTTCAGAAACAGATGGAGGTTCGTACCTGCAGCGAGAAACGGTGAGTTTATTATATTAACATAATCATTACATTTCATTACTCTGACTGCTGTAGTGCACGTCCGGTGTTGGGTATGTTCTCCACATCTATGGTTAGCACCCAGATATGTTTTTGTAAAGACATTTGTTTGTAAATGTTTTCATAATGTATTGTTGGATTTTGTTTTTAACAGAACTAGGTTTAATTCCTGTTTTATCATTTATTATTAAAACATCAGCTCTTTCGCATAAAATAATGAATGTATCACTGTGTCAACAAAATAAACCTTTTATATTATTATTATTTATATTTTTTATATATATATTTTATATATATATTTTTACAAATCAATAAAAAGCTTTGCTCTGTAACACGGTTTAAATAAACTCATGATAAATAAAGAGCCATGACGCGGAAAGAAATGAAGCAAGAGCTAATGAATGAATTAAAAATATGTAAATAATCTACTAGATAATGTGGTTTTTTTTGTTAACGTTTGCTGCACTCAGACGGCGGTGGCTTAGTGGTTTAGCATGTTCTCCTCTCAGCGCTAGGGATTCCCGGTTCGAATCCCCATCTGGATGGAGTTTGCATGTTCTCCCCGTGTCTGCGTGGGTTTCCTCCGGGCTCTCCGGTTTCCTCCCACAGTCCAAAAACATGGATCAAGTCAATTGAATTCTCCAAATTGCCCCATATAGAGTGTGTGTGTGTGTGTGTGTGTGTGTGTGTGTAAGTGAGTGTGTGCCCAGCGATGGACCGGCGCCCTGTCCTGGGTGTATCTGCCTAGCGCCCAAAATGTTCTCCCCTGGATGGGCATGGGGAACCCCCCCCCTCCTCCCCGCGACCCTACTACAGGATAAAGTGGAAGATAATGGATGAATGAAGATTGCTGCACTGAACACTAAACACCACCATGTGGCACTAAAGCTTCAGTTAAAAGATTCAATCACCAAAGGTCCATCCATCCATCATCTTCTGCTTTATCCTATATCAGGGTCGCGGGGGTGCAGATACACCCAGGACAGGGCGCCAATCCATCACTGGGCACACACTCACTCACACAGACACACTCTATATGGGGCAATTTGGAGAACTCAATTAACTTGATCCATGTTTTTGGAATGTGGGAGGAAACCGGAGAACCTGGAGGAAACCCACGCGGACACGGGGAGAACATGCAAACTCCACCCAGATGGGGATTCGATACGGGAATCCCTACAGCTGAGAGGAGAACATGCTAAACCACTAAGCCACCGTGCCGCCCACAGAAGATGCAAAGATAAGAAAATAAATAATCTGTGTGTGTGTGTGTGTGTGTGTGTGTGTGTGTGTGTGTGTGTGTGTGTAGATGGTGTGTATTTCCAAGCTGCGTTCCCCTCGAATATCGTTCCTGCAGACGCTGCTCTCTCTCCTTCTGTCGTTCTTCTCTCTGTTATCATCTCATTGGTGCTCGGGGGTACAGAAGGTTCCAAAACCTCTGTGTTCTCCACTGCGCCGGCGCACCTGTACACCGTCTGACCTGTTCACCAACGGCTCCACCCAGTTCACCTGGGAGACCGGGGACGACCGCTTCATCTTCCCCACCTTTCATGCCGGAATCTGGAGCTGCTGTGAGGAAAACATTCACACTGATGTCTGGGGTGAGAGCATGCGTGTGTGTGTGTGTGTGTGGTTGTGTGTGTGTGTGTGTGTGTGTGCCTCTCAGTCACAGGACTGCAGACCTCACATCGTCTCATTCAGACATGAACTCTTATGACTCTTATAATAAAGTGTGTTTCTTCAGGTTTGGTTGTGTTGTGTTTATCTCACGTTGAATGCAGTTTTACAGACAATTTTAACAAACATCATCTTAATGCAACCTGGACACATCATCAGTGAGGTTACCTGGGGTCATGGAGTGTTTCAGGTCTTTCAAACATCGTACACTCTCACCCAGGCGACCCCACTGGGGTTGATCAGGCCCCAGCTTGTGTCCAGGTGGCGCTACCGCACCCCGGTTCTCCTCTCTTCATCCACAGCCACCTCGAGGCAACTTCTGCTGCCTCAGTGACGTCCTTAATGGCCCTCCTCTTATTGGCCCCAATAATGCCCAGGTTGTTATAGGCCCTGCAGAGAGAACCTCTACACCCCACCTCAATGGGTTCACACTGTGCTCGCCACCCGTTCGACAATTTTATAAAGTACAGTTTTTATAGAGATTCTCTTCTTTTCCAGCATTTATTTAAGTCCCTGGCCGAGCTGATCTCTGAGTTCTGAGCTTCAGGTGTTTATAGATGATGGAAACCTCACATCACACTCACATGTGGATGAACTTTATGAATCGAATGATTTGTGTCAGAAAAATTCATTAACATCTTACTGTTGACAGACAAGTGTGTGTGTGTGTGTGTGTGTGTGTGTGTGTGTGTGTGTTTGCTAATTGTTTTGTGTTTGAATTTCAGAAGAGAAATGTCGCACGTTTATGACTCTTACACCTCCAGATGAGAAAGGTGAATATTAACAAACTCCATCCATCCATACATTATCTTACGCTTTATCCTCCACTAGGGTCGCACCCATCCAAGGTAGAACATTCACCAATCTATGGGCACACACACACACACACACACACACACACACTCTATATAGGGCAATTTAGAGCATTTCCAGCATGATCCATGTTTTTGGACTGTGGAACAAAACCGGAGAACCCAGGAGAAACCCACACAGACATGGGGAGAACATGCAAACAACAGACTGGGATTTGAACCCGCATCCCCAGCACTGAGAGGAGAACATGCTAAATCACTAAGCCACTGTGCCACTATATTTAATCATAATCGTAAAGATTACCAAATAAGAGTCTCTCTCTG
>JAFMOD010001067.1:215863-235865 GCA_019802435.1 Corydoras maculifer | reverse complement strand
TGTCTCTCTCTCTCTGTCTCTCTCTCTCTCTCTCTCTGTCTCTCTCTCTGTCTCTCTCTCCTCTCTGTCTCTCTCTCTCTCTCTCTCTGTCTCTCTCTCTCTCTCTCTCTCTGTAGGGATCTTCTGGTTGTGTGTGGTGATGGAGTTGATGCACATCTCTTTGCTGAGTGTCAGCTGTTTGTTGCTGATGGTTCAGTTGTGTTTGGTGATGTGGGGGTCTGCAGGCTGTCGATGGGGAGAGTTACTGAACGCTTACGCTGCCGTCTTCACCGTACTGGGAGGTAAACTCATGTTCCGTAAATTATGTTTTCGGTTAAGTTTCTGGTTTTTGGTAAAGAGCCCGTTCAAAACCTTAAATTACACTAGCTTTTATTTCAAAACCTACATGTTAATAAATGTTTATTGATGTGTTTTGAATCGTGTTTTCTTCTCAGGTTTAGTTGGAATGGTGGCTCACATGATGTTCATGCAGGTGTTCCAGGTCACGGCGTCCAGCGGCCCGGAGGACTTCAAACCTCACCGCTTCAGTTATTCCTGGGCTTATTAGTGAGTCTCTCTCAGGAGTTCCTTCAGTTTCTGCATCTTATTACAAAATCGAACCGATGCCGATCTCATTCTGAGCTTTTTGATTGAATTAAAAGGTCGGCTTGAGGTTGGCTTGTTAATAATAATAATAATAATAATAATAATAATAATAATAATAATAATAATAATAATTAATCCATCCATTATCTTCCGCTTTATTCTGTATTAGAGTCGCGGGGGGGGAGGGGGGGGAGAACGTTTCGGGCGCTGGGCAGATACACCCAGGACAGGACGCCAATCTATCGCTGGGCAAACACTCATTCACACAAACACACACACTCTATATGGGGCAAATTTGGAGAATTTAATTGACTTGATCCATACAGTCCTTTTTTGGACTGTGGGAGGAAACCAGGGAACCCGGAGGAAACCCACGCAGACACGGGGAAAACATGGAAACTCCACCCAGATGGGGATTCGAACCGGGAATCCCTAGTGCTGAGAGGAGAACATGCTAAACCACTAAGCCACCCGGGTCAACTTCATCAGGTTATTTTTAAATTGTTCAGAGTTTTCAGACGGTTGTAATTAATTAATTCATTCATTATGAGACAGAAAGGCAACGGAATCTCTGAAGTCACACAAAAATATGCACTAAATATTTAAGGACATGTGATCTGACATGCATGCCCTGTCTTTTGTCTGAGCCAGCGTGGCGTGGGTGGCCTTCACCTGCTGTATGAGTGCCGGGGTGTCCACTCTGAACAACTACACTAAGAAGACGCTGATGTTTGGGACGAAGCCCAGGTCTTCCTCCTCCCTCTGCGGGAACTTCTCAATGGCCACCCAGATTCCGATGTACTACCCTCTTGCCCTACCACCCCCGCCCTCCATACCCCCACCATCCCCTCCCCCTCCTCCCGTCTCCCCTCTCTCTCCGTACTTCCGTCCTGCCTCGCCGCCTGCGTCCCCTCCTCCTCAGTTTTCTCATCCGTTCCCTTCCTTCTCTCCTCCTGCACCTTTGTCTCCGTACTACCCTGTTAATCCTCCTCTCTCTCCATCTCTCTCTGTTCTCTGTTTTCCTCTCTCGTCCTCTCCTCCACTTTCTCCGTCTCCCTCCATCACTCTGTCCATCCCCCCGGTCACCATCTCACCTCCACAGCTGGTGGAGGAAGATTATAGCTCTCTTTAACACACTCAGCAGAAGCCACACGTAAAACACAGAAATGAAGCAGAAACTTAGGGTGCTTTATACAAATCAAATCAATATTCCTAAAAATAATTACAATTATTTATAATTATTCAATAACGTAATACTAATTTTCTAACAGAGATCAAGAAAGTGTCAAAGTTTAATGAAGCTCAATTAACACATAAAACAATGTGAGGTATAAACCCATCCATCCATTATCTTCTGCTTTATCCTCTACTAGGGTCAGGGGGGGCAATCTCTCACAGTACACTCACTCACTCACACAGACACATGCTATATGGGGCAATTTGGAGAATTCAATTGACTTGATCCATGTTTTTGGACTGTGGGAGGAAACCGGAGAACCCGGAGGAAACCCACGCAGATACGGGGAGGACATGGAAACTCCACCCAGATGGGGATTCAAACTGGAAATCCCTTGTGCTGAGAGGAGAACATGCTAAACACTAAGTCACCGTGCCACCCTGACGAATAAACCATCAAATTAAAAATGTAGTTTTCAATAAAACTTTCTCTGGATAATTTTTTACAAAATTATTATTTTCTGTTCGTCATAATTTGTTTTGGATGGTGGCTTAGTGGTTGGCATGTTCTCCTCACAGCGCTGGGGATTCCAGGTTTAAATCCTGATCTGGGTGGAGTTTGCATGTTCTCCCCGTGTCTGTGTGGGTTTCATTACAAAAACTTTACACTTAGAGACAGTTATCTGAGCTGATGATTTTAAGAAACGCATCTGGAATGTTTTTCTGGCATTTGTAATTGTTTTCACTTTATTTATTTTTATTTTTATTTTATTTCACCTTTGTCTTGTTTTTAGTGTTTTACTTTTGTTTCAAGTCGCTCCTGCTTCTTGCCAGGTCTTTATTGTAAATAAGAATATGTTCTTAATGACCTGTCTGGTAAAATAAAATTAAATATAGAAAAATAAAAAATAATTTGGGTTTTCTGGTTTCCTCCCACAGTCCAAAAACACTCTAAATTGCCCCATATAGTGTGTGTCTGTGTGAGTGTGTGTGCTCAACGATAGATTGGTGCCCTGCCCAGCACCTGAAACTAACCCCCCCCCTTGCGTGACCCTACAGGATTAAGTGGAAGATAATAAATGAATGATGTTAATACACCATGTGTTTTTTTATCTGCAGCAGATATGATTATAATCTTCAGCAGTGACTGATGATCGTAATTAAGATTTATTTATTTTATTTTGGATGTTTTCATGAAAAGATCAAATTTGTCTGCTCTGCAGACAGCGTGGCTAAGATGAAAAAAATTAAGATGTCACACACACAGTGTTCAACCGAAATAAAGCAACATCACAGCGAACGTTCATAAACTGTTTTAGTTAACATCATAAACAGAAGTGAAAAAATAAGTGTGTACCACAAATGTAAGTAAAACAAGTCAATACAAAAAAATATATAAAAAACATATTCTCCTAATCAGACTGAATCGTCTGATCAGGTCTGACTCAGGTCTGCTCCAGCCAGATCTAATCATTCTGAACATCAAACATCATCAAATGAATCTGATCTCACATCTGATTATTGTCTTTCATATAATCTGATTTCATTTCAGTTCATTTAAACCTGTTTAATCTGGTCTATTCTGATTACGACTTAATTATAAATCTGGTATATGATGATGTATAATTAATCTAATCTAGATTAACTCGTCTGATTATAATTCGATTCGATCCTGTTTATAAGGTTCTGGTTGGATCTGACCTGTTTTGGTTTCTGATTTTCTGCATTGCTCTGATTTAATCTGATTATATTAAACCTGGATTTGTTGGAGTTTATTTTATTTGGCTGCACTGAAGCCGATTCAGAGTAAAAGAGAAGGAGAACAAACGCACATAAAATGAAACTGTAACATAGCTGTGGTTATGATAATGTTAGATATCGGTGAAGGCAGCGCAGGCCAGAGTTAATCTCAGTAACGACGTCCATAGCTGGCTTGCGGCCTGGTGAAGAACCTATTGTAGGCCGTCTGAGATCCATAATGACGAGCCATAATCCGACATTGATAGTACATCTCACAAACCTCAGAGCGCTGCTCAGCCGGAGACTTTGGCCTACAAATCACATTCAGAGATCCTGGTGTAATTATGAACTGATTTTAATAATTACAATGACACTAACAATCAGAGTTCCTCATTCTGTGATGGGATTATCACTGATTTATATCTTGTCTATTAATCAGGATGCTAATACTCTGTAACCCCATTGTCTGTTTCAATCAAATATCAGCATTAAATCATCCTTGTGTGTGTGTGTGTGTGTGTGTTTCTGTGTCTGTACCGTCTGTAGCTGTTGCGAGCCGATGGGTTGAAGAATGTGTTGGCTCTGTTGGGCCTCAAGAACAGATCTATGAGACACATCATTTAAAAATGCACAATTTAAAATCCATTTGCACAACAAAGACAGAAATGTTACGAAATGAATGGAATCTCTGTACAAATCCACCGGGTGGCATCTTTACAGATTTATTGATATCTGTTTTCGGGGTCGGCAGCACGGTGGCTTAGTGGTTTAGCATGTTCTCCTTTCAGCATTAGGGATTCCCGGTTCGAATCCCCATCTGGGTGGGAGTTTCCATGTTCTCCCCATGTCCGCGTGGGTTTCCTCCGGGTTCTCCGGTTTCCTCCCACAGTCCAAAGACATGGATTAAGTCAATTGAGTTCTTCAAATTGCCCCATATAGTGTGTGTGTGTGTGTGCGTGTGTGTGTGTGTGAGTGAATGTGTGTCCAGTGATAGTTTGCCCCCCTGTCCTGGGTGTATCTGCCCAGCGCCTGAAACGTTCTCCCCTGGATGGGCATGGGGAAAGCCTTCCCCCCGCGAACCTAATAGAGGATAAAGCGGGAGATAATGGATAGATGGATGTTTTCGGGGTCCTACTATAGCAACCAGGACAAACACTTCACATACAAATCACTAACAAGGTTAAAGAAAAGAAGATCTCAGGAGGATCATAAATATGTGGATGATTATCCAGTTTAAAGACCAAAACATAAATAAACTTAAACTTAAATCAGCAGCAGTCAGCAGTCAGGGACAGAAACATTAATATTTGCAACCAGTCAGTATTTCATCCTGGGATCATGATAATGATTAATAATAATAATAATAATAATAATAATAATAATTGTTTAATTTTACAACTTATCCCATCATATCCATAACGTCAGATCAGAATCTGATCAGTAATACCAAAGAGACCATGAGGGTAGCACCCCTCACAACAGGTTCACTCTTAAACCTACCCAACAGCTCTGCACCTCTCCTCTAATATACCTAAAGCCTTCACTTTAATCTACCTCACATGCTTCCAATCGGTCACACTGAGTTCTGTAAACACCGTCTGAACGCTGGAGAGATTCTCAGCATGTCTGTAACAGAACGCGCTAAAGAAACGAATGGCATGAATTCATTTACCTTCATAAGACTCATTACTTTCCTCAGAATCTGTAAATAGACCCGAGACAAACATTCTGTTACTGACGAGGCTCTTAATTAAAGAATCAAAACAATAAATTAAGAGCTATGGCGTCAGTCAAGGACATACCGTAGGAGACAGCGATGGCCAGGAGGACACACAGCGTCGCGCACTGCAGAACGGACTTCATGGTTCCCACCTAAAACAACAACAACAACAATCTGAACACGTTCACTCCATCTCCGGAGTCTTTATAGGAGAGACAGTACTTGCTGACTCCTGACTTTGAGACTTTTATAGGAATGTGTTTGTGTCTATTTTCGAGGCTGAGACGTTTTATGTGAGTGAGTTTTGGGTTTAGACTCTGCAGGTGTTAAAACTCTGCACACAGCGTTAAAGACTCTGCTTCATGGCTAAGGATAAAAAAAAATAAGATTTGAACATTTAGAAACACTTCGAATGAATTTTGAGGCAAGATGAGGAGGGAAGTAATGAATTTGGAGGACAGCTGAATGATGAAATGGTTTTTAAAAAAAGGTTTCAGAAAACAAGGGGTAAAGTCGAAGCTTAGGGGCAGTTGCTGGGGGTTATGGGTAATGAGCAGCACTGAGATAACAGATGAGGATATGATTCACAATGCTAAATGTTCTGATGGTGCATTTAATAATAACAGAATATAACAGACAATATTAGATTATTAATGATATATTGAGGATATTTATACTGAATGAAACCAAATCCAAAAACTATGCTGACAAAGACAGAGGTTTATTAAATAAATAAGTACACACTTAAAAAGATGCACAAATTCACTGGCAAATACACACACACATACACACACACACACACGGGGGGGGGGGGGGGGGGGGGGGGGGGGGGGGGGGGGGGGGGGGGGGGGGGGGGGGGGGGGGGGGGGGGGGGGGGGGGGGGGGGGGGGGGGGGGGGGGGGGGTGTGTGTGTGTGTGTGTGTGTGTGTGTGTGTGTGTGTGTGTGTGTGTGTTGCGTGACAAAACAACTGTCTGGTCCTGAAGTTCATAAACATGGAAAGGCAAAGTCACAGAGAAATAGTTGAAGGCAAGTCAGGCAGGTAGAGAGGCAGATGTTTATCACGTGAGGGCAGTTGAGGGCAGGAGGTGGATGGAGGTGGATGGAGATGAAGAGGAGAGGCGTTGCATGCCGTCTACTGACGGGAACAGGCTTTTATAAATATGGAAAGATGGACAGATCTACTTCACAGATCATATCAGGCACATGGATGGAGTTGGGGGTAAAATAAATGTTCCCGTAAATCATTAAACAAACGTTATATAACATCACGGACATGTTCCTGCAGAGCTTTCATCCAGCACCAGGTTCCAACCTCCAGTCTTCATGCAGTCGATGATGTAGAACAGAAACGGGATGCATTCCGAAGTCCTTTACATTAAAATGTACAGGTTTTTAAACGTTCCTGAAGGAATTGTGTGTTTGGAATTGTTTTATAGCTCACTCAGACAGACAGATCTTTGCAGTAAATATGTCTCTGCCTCATGGACTCCATGCGTCCTCAAGCATTTCAGGGCCTTTGGATGAAAAGCAGCCCCACAGAATCACAGATCACCCGTCCATCCGTCTATCCAACTAACTGACCGTTACTTTGAGACTAACCAGGTCTGAGTAACTTAAACAGCAAGTTAGTGAAACGAGTTAGAGGATGAGTCCCCCCACTGAGCCTGGGTCCTCACAAGGTTTCTAACAACATAACAGGGAGTTTTTTGTCTTGCCGCTGTCACTTCGTCTTGCTCTGTGGCGGTTTTAAAGACTTATAACTCTGTAAAGTAGCTTTGTGATGATGTGCTGTTGTAAAAAGCATTATAGAAATAAATTACTTGCACTTCAGACCATCATGTCTGTGCTTTTTTGTAGTCCGTTCTATTTATAGACTAAATAAGCCAATCAAGTTATTTTAAATCAAAATGGTATCTATAAGAAACAGAGAAATCTGGAGCAGAAAGGAGACGGTGTGTCCAGCCGTGGTGAGGTAAACCTCAGAATCACCATGTCCAGCCTTGAGGCAGATGGGATACAACAGGAGCTTTGATTACCAGACTGTTATTCTTTAACATCACGATTTTAAAAAGCTAAAATTAAAGGTTTAAAAAGAGAATGAAACTTCTTTCTTAAGAGCAGATCTTTTTTAAGCCAGCATCGCCCTAGAGCAGAGATTACAGAACTGAAAACATCAACAGATGAAAATATGACGGCCCTGTTCCCAAGCCCTTCCTGTGTGAGGCGCTCTCATGGACCCTGATCTGTTTTTAACTGACACTGATCATCGTCTAGACTAAAAACAAACACGAAATGACAAAAACACAGAACACACACCACACACACACCCTGCATCTACAAACAGAACATGCACAACTTCATTAGGATCTAGTGATGTAGTGTCTAAAGTGTGTGTGTGTGTGTTTGTGTGTGTGTGTGTGTGTGTGTGTGTGTGTGTGTGTGTGTGATGTAACTTTTCATTTCTGAGGTCAATGGAAAAGTGTGTAGTGAAATCTGCATATAAGAAACAGACAATACTTATACAAACACTGCTTTACACACACGGGTGTGTGTGTGTGTGTGGGGGTGTGTGTTTTGGAATGGTTGCCTCATACCTAAATATTCCACTGAGCTCTTGTACAAAGTGTCAGTGAGAATAAAGTAAACTGTTTGGGTTTAATGCAGGACACAGAAATGATGATCTACACTCTGAGAGCCTTCAGTAATTTAGAACTAATGTATTGTGTGTGTGTGTGTGAGCGAGAGAGAGAGAGAGAGAAAGATTTTTATGTAACTCTTATCTGACATTTGATTAAATCTGCAAACTTTTAGATACACACTCTCTCTGTATCTCTGTCTCTGTCTGTCTCTGTCTCTGTCTCTCTCTCTGTCTCTCTCTCTTTGTCTCTGTCTCTCTCTCTCTCTGGATCCTTGGTGTTTTCATGGGGGTGATCTTTATACTGATTGTTCTTTATTGTTCTGTAATGTTGTGGGGGTTGAACTGGATTCAGAGGAACAGATTTAGCAGAATGAACTCAGTTCTCAGTTATGGAGACTTTTTTTAAGCAGGACTCAGTCCTGGGCAGTGGCACGTGTATATTTCGAGGTTTGGATGTTTGACTCGGTGGTTGATCCAAACTGCAGCTTAGAACGAGGATGATTTATGTGAAGTCTATTTGTGTGAGACGTGCTGGACGGCGTTGGATCGGCGTGGCCCCTCTCTCTCACGCCTCTGCGGCAGCAGATGTTCACCACCTCCTAATACAGCTATTTATACCCGAGTCAGTTCGGGGGGGAAAAAGGCGACATCCTGCCAAATTCCAGATCAGGCTCCGAATGTCAGGTGTTGTCTTTAACAACGTTCCAGCGACTTTGTTTATCTTCACGTTCACATGATCTGCTTTTTAAAATGACGGACTCTTTTTATTTCAATGAAGGACAGTCGTTACACGAGCGTTATTAATGAAACGTGTGGCTCCAGATGCAGAGCAGATGTGCGCGGTGATAAAAGCCGCTTGTTCTCAGGGGGCGGACCGGCTGTGTGGAGAGGTTTCAGATTAATGAACTATAAAATGAATTATTAGACACCACATTTAACAAAGTGCCTCTATTTAGACTTCTTATTTGAACAGTGTTTTTTCTGCGTGATGGAGTTCGTGCTGAACGCAGCTGGTGCCAGGCCCAGAATTCCTCATTCAGGGTACAAAGAACTACTGCCAGGAACCACAGGAAATGAATGGATGTTGACGTCCTGTTCGGAGAGATAGAGCGCCGATTCAGGACAGAGAGGGCGGTGTCCCAAATTCCTGTGTGTCTTTCTTGCCAATAACACGTTGATTTGGGTGATCGTTCTAAACCCTGTTTATAAAGCGGACATCTTTATCACCTGCTGTGTTTGCCAAACTTAGGGATCACCAAACATGTCTTTGTTAAAACTCTTTACCCCACATCATTCATCCATCCATTATCTTCTGCTTTATCCTCTATTAGGGTCGCGGGGGGGGGGGGGGTTCCCCATGCCCATCCGCCCATACAGGGGAGAACGCTTGACAGGTACACCCAGGACACTGGGCAATCTATCGCTGGGCAAACTTACTCACTTACACAGACACACACACTCTATGGGGCAATATAGAGCATTTAATTGACCTTGAATCCATGTTTTTGGACTGTGGGAGGAAACTAGAGAACCCGGAGGCAACCCACACGTACACAGGGAGAACATGGAAACTCCAACCAGATGGGGATTCGAACCGGGAATCCCTAGCGCTGAGAGGAGAACATGCAAAACCACTAAGCCACTGTGCCGTTGATTCGACTGATCACCGCTGATTACAAAAATCTGTAATTCCAGATTTGATTTATGGTACATCCTTGTAAACATATTTGATTATATTTATAATTACATTATATGGGCGGCACGGTGGCTTAGTGGTTTAGCATGTTCTCTTCTCAGCGCTAGGGATTCCCGGTTCGAGTCCCCATCTGGTTGGAGTTTCCATGTCCTCCCCGTGTCCGTGTGGGTTTCCTCTGGGTTCTCCGGTTTCCTCCCACAGTCCAAAAACAAGGATCAAGGTCAATTGAGTTCTCCAAATTGCCCCATATAGAGTGTGTTTGTGTGAGTGAGTGTGTGTCCAGTGATAGATTGGCGTCCTGTCCCGGGTGTATCTGCCCAGTGCCCAAAACGTTCTTCCCTGGATGGGCATGGGCATGGGCATGGGCAACCCCCCCCCCGCGACCCTAATAGAGGATAAAGCAGAAGATAATGGATGGATGGATAATTACATTATATTTACAGACAGGTCAGTAGTTAATAAGGAACCGGCTTCACTGCAGTATCATTAATTAATTATTAATCGTAACGTTAACCAATCTGCTGTGAATGCCTAGACTTCCACATTTATACTTTCCTAATTTTGATTACATTTTATTAAAGTGCTTCGCATAGAGATGAGTCTTGAGTTATTTCTTGAAAATGCTGAATGCAGAATTAGGATTATTCCCAAGTTACGGAAAATTATTCCAAAGTTTTGGCAGCGCATTCGACATTCGTCACTAAAGCGCAGTGAACGCATCGGGTGCATCGAGGAAGACAGAGGAGGGAGCAGATCCAGTTCATGTCCTGTAGAACAGAGTCAGTGCTTTGTGCTGAATGTGGGCAGCTACAGAGAGCCAGTGGAGAGTGATGGGTGGTAGACAAACATGAGCTCACTTGGGTTGGTCCAACACAAGACGAGCTGCCAAGTATGGGATCAGCTGCAGAGGCCTGATCGTAAACGCCGGAGAACCGAAAGGTACTGCATTACAGAAATCGAGCTGGCAGTGGAGTTCGGCCGAAATTATCAAGAACTCATTCGTTCATTATCTCCCGCTTATCTTCTATTAGGGTCGCAGTGGGGTTCCCCATACCCATCCAGGAGAGAACGTCCCGGGCGCTGGGCAGATAGACCCAGGACAGGACGCCAATTCATCACTGGGCACACACTCACTCACACAGACACACTCTATATGGGGCAATTTTGAGAATTCAATTAACTTGATCCATATTTTTGGACTGTGGGAGGAAACCGGAGAACCCGGAGGAAACCCACGTGGACACGGGGAGAACATGGACACTCCACCCAGATGGGGATTCAAACCAGGAATCCCTAGCGCTGAGAGGCGAATGTGCTAAACCACTAAGCCACCGTGCCACCCAATTATCAAGCAGTCCCTTTTTTTATTTACTTTGAGATGAAGGCTCCTTCATCCAAACATGCATGACGGTGAAGCATGCAGGCATTCCACATGGGGCAAAGAGCACGGAAAGATGGGCGTCGTCGGCATAACAAGAAGAGAAACCATGTGCCTAAATGTCTGAGCCTCATCAGGACATGTACAAGGAAAAGAAAAGGGACCAAGTGGTGAGCCTTGAGGCACCTCAGTGGCAAAGAGATTTTGAAAAGGTCCCTTCTTTAAAATAGGATTGAAAACATTCGAGAGCTGTTTTAGAGAAGCCATTTGTTAAAGTGGAAACAGAATCTGAGAGGTCCAGGACACTCGGGGTGAGTGTTGGTGTTTAATGCAGCGGGCAAGTAGTCAAATCCTCAATTCAGATCCAGGGGAGAAAACGGAGGGCTGGTCAATAAAAATTATTTATTTTCTGCTGAGTCGTCATAAGAAACTGCGATTGTTATGAAGGACTGAACCAGACAATGCAGCTATACGGACTGCTGGATATGAAATGTAAATAAATGTATGCTGTCCACATAATATTGACCCCATGGGGGTCAGACATGGACAGCCAGATGTGGCCCAGAAAGTTGAACATGAAATAAAAAGAGGAACAGACGTGTGTTTGATGCTGAACGTACAGTTTAATGAAAGAAAAGTAAAACTGAAAACATTTATGATTTTAAAATAACGGACAAATCATTCAGATATGGATAGAGATTCACTGTCTATCTGATTTTAGTGTAGAATTTAAATGTTATTAGTTTTCATAAGTAATGAGAAAAATGGAAACCCAAAGCCCTGTTCACTAATCATGGTTAAAGGTTCGGCAGCGTGTACAGAACTGCCTGCCGTGGTTTTAACGCGTGATGATGAGTTTACTTCACTTTATGATGAATGATTTCACTGATCTCATGCAGCAGTTTTCCTTTGTTGTTTTTGATGTTCATGGCAGCTTTCTCCATCAGATCCGTGATCATTTGAGGAGTGTATTTCATGTTCGTGGTGGAATATCTGTCCTCCCACTTCTTAATATTTCCTTTAAAACAAACACAGACCAAAAATGAATGATAAGATATTGATAATTCATAATCAGAATCATCAGTGTGAAATCCGGACTCACCTTTACAGTTAACGGTGTTAAACAGAGGAATGTGGATCACCACCGGAGCATCGGGGTTCCCCTTGTACACGTAGAAGTCCTTTGGTTTTGGATCAAAATGGTCGGCTTTAGGGAAGGGGATCTTCAGCTCTTTACACAACTCAGCTGCTTTTTTCACCGTCTATTAAAAAAAAAACCAAAATCTCTAAAATCACATCTCATTACTAATCCAAGAGATAAGAGAAATAATCATATTCTAAAGATTCATTTCATTTTAATTTTTTTTATTGTCAGCTCACTATAACACAACGTAGTGACAATTAAAATAAAAACTACTTATTAATACATGAACTGTGTGTGGGCGGCATGGAGGCGTACCCCAATCAGGGTGGAGTTTGCATGTTCTCCCTGTGTCCTTGTGGGTTCCCTCAGGGTTCTCTGGTTTCTTCCCACAGTCCAAAAACATGGATCAAGTTCTGCAAATTGCCCCATATAGGGTGTGTCTGTGTGTCTGTGAGTGAATGTGTGTCCAGCGATAGATTGCCCCCTGTCCTGGGTGTATCTGCCCAGCGCCCGAAACGTTCTCCCCTGGATGGGCATGGGGAACCCCCCCCCCCCCCGACCCTAGAAGAGGATGAAGCTAAAGATAAAGGATGGATGTGTGTGTGTGTGTGAGTGTGTGTTTGTGTGTGTCACCTCAAAGGGATCTCCACTGCTGAAGTCGAGGGAGATGATGAGGTCGACCTTCCGTTCGTTCCTCAACACAGAGAAGTACGGGGAGTTGAGCAGCAGTCCGGCGTCTATGTACTCTCTGGTTTTGGAAGCTTGGACTCCAGGATTAATGCCGTCCACTAAAGAGAGAGTTTTACAGTTTTAAGCTCATATAAAACTTAATGTTAGAGCTCCTTGGTTTTGAGATGTTTGATCATTTCTTCACTCAGTCAAAACAGATTTCGTTTAAATGTTCATCTTTAAGTTTTTATGTAATATTCTTAATTATATGCAAATGACTATAATGCGCCCCCTTACTCTCACAGATGCTGGTTTTTGCATTTTTATTGTAAAATATCTGACCATCGGAGCCCAGACCACATTTCCATAGTCTTTCCGTCCCAGAAAACTTAATAAAGTAAATATATAGCTTTCTTACAGTTTTAATACAGTTTAACGTTACATTTCTTCATACACTAAGAGGCTGTGTTAAGTAATTATAATTAAAAAGAAGTCAAATAAAAGTCATGTAGCCATGTCCATCACAGTAGCATGTCCGTTTCTGATGTCATACACATTCAGCAGCAGTATTTTTTCTGACTTTCTAAATCAATTTAATTCAGATTAAATTATTTGGATGTAAGTTATTTGCAATCCTGTATTGGGAAATATTCATTTAAAGTTTTTGGATACTGCTTTTTAAACTAACCATGACACCACCAGCTATTACCAATATTGTAAGAAGTTAAGTAATGGACCCTTAAGATTTAATAAATATTTTATTTTTATGTCATTTTTTAATATTAGTTTATTTTGAACACATAGGAATAGTTTTTCATTAAAACAGTAAATCATATTTTCTTTATTTTATATTATTTAGATTTTAGGTTCTTCATTTTTATTTTTTAGAAGAAAATGGGATTTGCATGTTTGAATTACTAAAAGATTAAAGGTTTAAAGATGACACCTTCATTATATTAATCAAAACTTTATTATTATAAACTTTATTATCTCCTACCGTTCATATTATGAACAATGTTGTATGTTGTTCCCCAGGTCCACGTAAAAAGAAGTCGTGTAAGCTTCAGGACGATCGCTCTGATGTCTGATAACACACAATAAAAACATGTTAATATGAACAAGAGTCTAAGAAATGTCTAAGAAACCTCTGCCCTCTAGTGGCCGGGTGTAGTTTTATCTGTTAGTTTAAAATTAACTTGCTATTTATAGTTAATGAAAAAAATTTACAAAATTACATAAGTCTTTTTTTTGTAATATAAAACATAATGTAACGTCACTCCTGTTTTATTAATCGTTTTAAATAAACAATAATTAACACATCTAACTGCTTTACTTTTTAATGCACACTTTTTTTTTTACTCAAGAAAATACAATTTACTCAAAATCCGAATCATTAAATAAAGACTTGTTTAGTATTTTATGTTCTTTACTGTACAATAAAAACTATAATGTTCTTAAACAAGAGGGATTTCAACCAATAGCAACACAGTAATAAACATGCAAGGATTTTATTTCATAGACATTCATTCATTCATTCATTATCTTCCGCTTTATCCTCTATTAGGGTCGCGGTGGGGTTCCCCATGCCCATCCAGGGGAGAACGTTTCGGGCGCTGGGCAGATAGACCCAGAACAGGGCGCCAATCCATCGCTGGGCACACACTCACTCACACAGACACACTCTAAACGGGGCAATTTTGAGAATTCAATTAACTTGATCCATGTTTTTGGACTGTGGGAGGAAACCGGAGAACCCGGAGGAAACCCACGCAGACACGGGGAGAACATGGAAACTCCATCCAGATGGGGATTCGAACCGGAAATCCCTAGAGCTGAGAGGCGAACGTGCTAAACACTAAGCCACCGTGCTGCCATTTCATAGACAATAATTTAAAATATGAAATACAGGGAAACAGAAACACCTACCAGTAAAAACTCCGAGGTTCAGGAGCGCATCACACACAAAAAGAGTAAATTCCTTTACATCTTTTTCTGTCATTTTCGTTTTTTCAAGCTCCAAAATCTTCTCATAAATCCCTGAACCAGCATATTTTTCACCTGGCAACAGAAAAGTTACAGTTTAAATGTTAATAATTGTTAAGTTTTTTATTTGTTAGATTTTTTTGATATGGTAAATGTATGAGTTCAATTTCAACCTTCTATCATTTCCTTAAAGATGCTGAGGTGACGACGTTTCTCATCCATTAAAGCAAGATTCAGATCCAGAAGAGCCATGATGAGATTGTTTTGCTCCTTTACTTCTTCCTCCTCCTCCTCCTCCTCCTCCTCCTCCTCCTCCTCCTCCGACTTAAAGGGTACTAAGGGAAAACAAAAATGTTTTCTCTCAAAAAGAAGTTTATTGTTTACATCATCAACTAATAAAATAATATATTTTACACGTCGGGACGGATAACACCTCTTTATGTGATTTATTCAGATGAAAGCCACGCCCTCTCATTCCTTATTGCTTTAGTAAAATAAAATAATACACAAGTATAAAGATTTAAGCAGCTTCCTATTTAACGTGACTTAAAAGTCCGCAGACTAAACTCTTTACTTTTTACATTTAAATTAAGAAATAAAAAGTTTGGGTTCCTATAGTAACATAGAAAAGTTTAAGTAAAATGAAGGTTATGATGTGAGAATTAAACAGTTGTTATTGTTCTAAGTGTAAATCAGCGGTTCCTTACGTAAGGACCTGAGCCAGTTCAGAATCCACTTGAAAATCTCACCCATGTCAGCTAGTGCACTGCCACAGATACCTGTACACAAATATATTACACTTAAACACATCGTCTATGCAGACACCAGTTTAAAATTAAATTTTAATTTAAGACATAGGCTTTGGGGACATAGGCATTTTTAACCCTCCACATCTTTAGCTTTGGATTATATGTGTTTATATGTGTGTATTACAAATTATTGTATAAGTGTGTATTAAAAATTATTAATTATAAATAATCAATAATCTATTTTAAATAATAATTGACCGTTTGGTGACGTCACTGACTCATGGGGTTCTGTGATGATGGGGGATTTACCTTGTAGGTACAGCATGTCATCCTCGTAACCGTTCTTAGTACGTGCCCCTTTGTCAAACTCACTTCCCAGAAAGGCGGTGTCTACAAACGCCCCCCCGAGGGAGTAACCAGATTCATCAGGAGTGATCTCAAACCAAACATCTGCACACAGAAACAGCACAGTCAGCTTTCTCTTTACCGTCACATCATTCAAACCCTTCATCTTATAACACAACTTACCTTTATCCTGTTTTTTCTTCTTACACTGTTTATCAATCACATTAAAGATGGGATATGGATCTGCATAGTGCTTGTTCCTTTGCTCAGTCAGAACATGTTCATCAATCTGCAGAAGATCATCAGTATACAGTTCTAAATATCTCATTCTACATATAGTTCAACCACCAGGATATTTATTTTACAGTATTCACAAATTAATGAGCTTATCAGATACAGTTACAGATAAGGATTAAAACATAATCTATTTACTGAATGTATAACCCATGTTTTCTTAATCCTTCTGTGATCAGTTCCTCAGAACGTCTTACCTCCTTTAAAAATCTGGATATAAGCACAGCCCAGCCGTGTGTTAGACTGAAGCTATCCGTATCCTTCTGATAGTATTTCTTCAGTTTCTCAATTTGCATCCTGGTCGTGACTTCATTCTTAGTGAGTCTTTTAATGATTTTATTTTTGACGGCTGTCAAGTTTTTAGACCAGTTTGGTTCTTTGTATAAAGAAGACATTCCCCTTTAAAGACAGATAAAGAGACACTGCTGTAAAAAAAAATCAGTTTGATTTCTGATTATCTTTTAATTACATTGATTAACTTCTCTAGGGGTAACAGAGCTACATATGGGGTGGGGCAGTATCCTGACCAACACAACAATAACATAAATGGGAATATGTGCAATGACATATATTTTATATTATATTATACACTGTATATAGATGTAATGTATCCCGCTTTTGTGCCTCTATTTCTTTGCTGCTGGCTAATGGAATCCTCCCGAAGGGATCAATGAAGTTATATCTGATCTGATCTGATCTTAAATAAGTACCAGGTGGATCCAGAGACTCCGCTCAGGTACATGATGGTGTCCAGCAGCCCCTCTTTCTCCAGCTGGCACAGTGACCCAAGAAGAGCCACCATCGCTCTCATGCCACCACCAGAACCGATTACAGCAATGCGAGGAATTAAATTCTGGAACCAAACATAGGAACACATGCACAATAATATTCATTCCACATGATGCAAGTTTGATCATCAATGAGGTTTGATTTACATTTAAGTTTGTAAATGAAAGCTGAGTGTAATGATGAATATAATGACTTCAAATTAAAAAGAACAACTATATGGTATGGTATGCAGGTGTATAAGTGACCGGAGACAGCAGCACATGCTGGAGAGTTTCAAAATAATTTTTGAAAAGAACTTATTCATAATTATCTCTACATTTTGATTTTATTTCACATTCTCTAACATCCTATAATTTCTGTGTTGTATATTCTAAAGCCTGTTTTTAAAACCCTTTTGAGTGATAAATTATTAAAGTATTAATGATGTGCATTGTTGGTACTTTTAGGTTTTGTTTTTTACTGCGTTTATTGTTAATATTTTATTCTTCTTCTGTTTATATTAAGAAGACTAATGGAGAATCTGTAAAAACTGCAATAAAACATTCTGATTCTGATCATGTGATTTGGTTTGAAGAGATACAGTGTAAAATAAAAAAATTAAGCTTTATCGTTCAGGATCATTATGATTTACCTCGGGACAGTGCATGCCATGATGCGTCAGAGCATCTTGACAGGTTTTTGTCCTTCTTTTGACCTGACGTTTCTCAGCATCGTTCAGAGAATGTCCAACTCTCACAGTACTAAAAAACCAACAGACCAGGCACAACATTTAATATTATATTGTAATATTTACATTAAACTGATTCATTAAGAGCTAAATATGACTTTTATTATGTATTTTGCATCATTATCAGCATTACATTTATATTCATTAATCTATGAAATCAATAAAAGATATTATTTAAGAACATTGCATACTGCTGGTGCTCGCAGGTCAGACACCCAATCACACATTAACATCACTATAACATTTTTAAATCAAATATTAGCTTGTTATCTGTGGACCTTGATGGAAAATGAGAACTTTAGAGGCACAAATATGGAAGAACATGCCAATTTCAAACAAAAAGAACTGCTGAGAGGAGTGAGCCACTGCACATCATGTCACCTTCTGCTTTGTTGGTGACGTAAGAACTTAAAGCCATTGGTTGTCATTACAGTATGAAATATTAGATCCTCTTCTTTTTACTTAAGTTGCTTTATAATTTATAAAAGTTTCTTTTTTGTTAACATTTTTAAAACATTTACCTGTTAGGCTTTGGTTCGGAAGCCATCTGAAAAAAGAAGAAACACAAATAGAATTAGAATTAGTGACTTATTTAGATTAGAGAATTTTTATTTACCCTCACACTGTGTTACTATTGTAAATATAAAAAAAATTATCTTAAAAAAAACGGCTTAAGTGATTATATCCTGAGAAACGCTGAGCCATCGATATCACTTCATTAAAACATTAAGGTGCAGGTCTATGTGAAGTCATTTCAATCAGAAAACAACATTTAACTGATGCCTTCAGGTGTTCACAGGTATAAAAGACGTCTTGCTGACCTTCCCTGTTGTCTTCGTTACTTTCTTCGGAGGATGTCTCAACTTGGAAAAACAAANAAGTTAATCTTAAAATGATCTTAATACATGTTTTGAGATGTGGGACAAAACAGAGGACATTTTTCTTTTCTTTATTGTTTTTGGTTGCTTGTATGTTGTACATGCAGATGATTCTTTTTAATATTTACATGCTTTATAAACATGCTTTAAACTAACACAAGGTACAGCTCTAGAGCTGCAGAAAATGTCATGGTGATAAAAGCATTTAAACTTCAAATACAGCTGCTATGTAAAAAAAAAAGGAAAATCTGAATTTAAATCTTTCATTTATAAACTTTATTTTTATTTATGACCTAAGCTTTTGTCACTATGTGTGAGAATCAATGATTGAGTTTTAATAAAAACTTTAAAACTGCCAGTAGCATCATCATGTGATTTAGTCAGACCAATTAAATAAATTAAGTTATTAGCTGAGCCACATCAAAGAATATGCTGATACCCACTGTAAAGCATGGCAGAGGATCTTGTTGTGTAAGGTGGTGTAACTTACCTTTAATTGGAGCGCTGAATGCTGAAGGAACTGCATGACTTTGGGTTGAAGGCTGAGTGGTTTATATACAGGATGAGCGATGACGTGAAGAGTAAAGAATCCATGAGAAGAATTCTAATGAACTGAAGTTTCAGAAATGTGTGTGGGTGCAGAAGACACCCACACACTGAAAAGCAAGTCATTACAGAGAAAAATTAAAGGTGAATCAAATAAAGATACTTCATTTGATTTACACAGCAGGTTTACATTTAATTACAACTTTCTCATGTTTTAATGATTTGAATATTTATTTTTACAAAATAGTGTTTGTACAAAAGGAGGTTGGGATTAAAGGGTTTATTAAGAATTGTGCTTGAATTTGAGGTCAGATTTTAGATTTGAGTTGAGGTTTGAATTTGACTCGAGGAATAAATATTATGTATGAATTAGGACAAAGTTTTAAAAGAAAACAAAAAAAAACTTTTTAATTTTTAATTTTTGGTTATTTAGAAACAGTATGGGTGGCACGGTGGCTTAGTGGTTTAGCATGTTCTCCTCTCAGCACTAGGGATTCCCGGTTCGAATCCCCATCTGAGTGGAGTTTCCATGTTCTCCCCGTGTCCGCGTGAGTTTCCTCCCACAGTCCAAAAACATGGATTAGGTCAACTGAGTTCTCCAAATTGCCCCATATAGAGTGTGAGTGAGTGTGTGCCCAGTGATAGATTGCCCCCCCTGTCCTGGGTGTATCCGCCCAGCGCCCAAAATGTTCTCCCCTGAATGGGCATGGGGACCCCCCCCCCCCACACACACACACGACCCTAATAGAGGATAAAGCGGAAGGTAATGGATGAACATTAACAGGTTCGAAAGGGGAAGTCCCAAAGCTGTCAGCTGTCACCTAAAAAATGCTGACAATTCCTTCCTTATACCTTTATGAATGTTGATTGTGTAGATACCATCTGTAGATGTCGATCCTGATAACGTACGATGATTTTATTAGGATTGTGAAATGAAACCCTTT
>JAFMOD010001067.1:164284-189854 GCA_019802435.1 Corydoras maculifer | reverse complement strand
AATTAAAATTATATACTTTAACATGTCCGAATTAATATTATATACTTTAATATGTCCGAATTAAAATTATATACTTTAACATGTCCAAATTAAAATTATTGAGTAAAATCAATAGATATTTGTCAGATTTTATCCTTATATCATACTGTATTTGCTTTATTTACACTGTTGACTAAGGAGGTCCTGTAGTGATGAAGGTTTTACCCTGTAGGTACAGCATGTCATCCTCGGGACAGACCCGGCTCCGTCTCCCTGTGTCAAACTCACTTCCCAAAATGGACGTCTCCACAAACGCACCGGTGAGAGAATAACCAGCTTCATGAGGCGTGATTTCAAACCAAACATCTGTAAAATGAAAAGACTGTCGACCTGCAGCCTACAGAGCATTGCTCAAACTCACTCATACAGTACATCTCTATTCTAGCACTCAGCTCCAGCACATCACACGTTCCATTACACAGGACACAAAGTACCTTTATTCAGTTTTTCCTTCCTGCACTGCTTATCAATCACAGTATAGATGGGATATGGATCCTCACTGTGCTCCTCCCACTGCTCAGTCACACAGCTTTCATCAATCTGTATACACATATTAAAGACAAGACAAGATATATAGGGTGTGATAGCTCAGTGGTTAGGGTGTTGGGCTATTAATCAGAAGGTTAGTGGTTCAAAATCCCAGGTCCACTGGAGTTGCCACTGCGGGTCCTTAAGCAAACCCTTAGCCCTCATTGCTCCAGGGATGCTCTGTCACCCCTGTGCTCTGAGTTGGGATATTTGTCAGTCATTTTGGGTAAAAGCATCTGGTGAATATATATATATTTAAATCTGCAGATAATTGTTATCACACATGAAAGCACAGGGCAACTGTCTAAAATCAGATTATATAAAATATATGGACAAAAGTTTTTTATTTTTTTTTAAATAAGTTTTGGAGTGTCCTTATGCACCTGCTCATTGGCACACAGTCATGCCGAAACCGAAACACAAAGCTGGGAGTATTTTTGCAGAATGCATGGCACTGTACTTGATTTAATACATCTGTGAAAATGAGACTGATTAAAACACCTCTCGATTAAGAGGTATTTACCAATATGTTTGTCCATAAGTGTTTCAGATTATAACAGATTAAGGCATCAGTTAAATTAAACTCTCGGGTCACCTTTGAACGGCACTCGTCTCACAGACCCGGGTGCAAACAAGCTGGTACTGAAGTCTGACACTTTAAAAACATTCCACTTTTGTCTCATTGCCAAGCAACTCGAGGCATTCCATTTGGGTTTGAGGTTTAGTAAAGAAGGAAATTCCAATCATATCCAAATATGTAGTAACATTTTTGGGGAAACATGTTCGTGTTTTAAACTTTCTCCTTGTGAGTAACTCTTGCGTTTTTGTGATGTTTTGTGACATATTAAAAAAACTGCTTCAGTATAACGTTAGATATTTTCAGACCTGTTATAAAGCTACCTGAACTTTTAGAAAAAACACAAAGGCTGCTCTGTTGTGATACTTGAAGCCCATAAGTGTTTTTTAAACCGATGTTGAGATTACGTGCAGATGTATTTTTACCGAGACTTGTTCTTACCTCCTTCAGTATTGCTGTGAGATAAACTGCCCAGACGTCGGTGAGACTGAAGTTCTCTTTGGTGGAGGACTTCACCAGCCTGTCCAGCTGATCCTCAAATGTAACTTCACCTGTCAGAAGTCTCTCTATGATGTCATCTCGGACACTCTGCAGTCTAATGGACCACTCCGGTTGTTTGTATAACGATGCCATGCACCTTGAGTGGACAAGAAATAAGATAAAGTTGTGCAAGGAATAAGATCGTTCTAATTATCATAATAACGTTCTGATTGATCGGATCAGTACCAAGTGGATCCTGAAACTCCGCCAAGATACATGATGGAGTCCAGAAGCCCTTCTTCAGACAGTTGGCACAGTGAGCCGAGCAGAGCCACCATCGCTCTCAGACCACCACCAGAACCGAGGAGAGCAATGTTAGGAACCTCATCCTGCCATCAGAGATCAATCATAAACACCAAATACTACTGATTTATTATAATTAATAGGATTCATTAAAAAAAATCCTGCACATCTACAGATTTATTATGAAACATGCTTTTTTTAAATTAATTTTATATTAATATTAAATGATAGTGGCACGGTGGCTTAGTGGTTAGCACGTTCGCCTCTCAGCGCTAGGGATTCCCGGTTCGAATCCCCATCTGGGTGGAGTTTCCATGTTCTCCCCGTGTCTGCGTGGGTTTCCTCCGGGTTCTCCGGTTTCCTCCCACAGTCCAAAAACATGGATCAAGTTAATTGAGTTCTTAAAATTACCCTGTTTAGAGTGTGTCTGTGTGAGTGAGTGTGTGCCCAGCGATGGATTGGCGCCCTGTCCTGGGTCTGTCTGCCCGGCGCCCGAGATGTTCTCCCCTGGATGGGCATGGGGAGCCCCACCGCGACCCTAATAGAGGATAAGCGGAAGATAATGAATGAATGAATATTAAATGATTAATTCCCCTCCTAATACACTTATTCTCTGAGTTGCAGTTTCTGTTTTCTCTGTTGGAGACTATCCCAGTGCACATTAGATTTCCAATCCATCAAAAGGTTCATTTATTTATTCATTCTCTTGGACCTTGGAGATAGAACAATTATAAAGACATTCATTGTTTTAATATTTTCTGTTTTATTTTCTAAATGCTGATTTTTATTCAGTTTTAGAGCCTCATTTCTGATGATCGTCCAGTTTTAGATTTAGCATTAAACATGTTACACTGCTGCCACCTTGTGGTACAGATCTGTTATTGCGTCTATTCTTGAGGCGGTTTGTGTTGGAGGGTCCTGGTTGGGTCTTTGTTCTGGTTTAATCCAAAGCTGTTAGATGATGTTGAGGTCAGGGCTGTTTGGGGGTCAGTTAAGTTCCTTCAACATTAAACTGACTTCATTTTAATTTATCATTTAATCTGACTGTATTGTCCTTACACAGTCCTGCTAGAAAATTAGCCTTGCACAAACTATTACCACAAAGTTAAAACCATGCCGCTTTTAATAACTTTGTTTTAGTAATAAAATTTTAATATGCTGCACTGTTGCAGTAGAGTAAACTGAATCTAATTCTACATTTTAAAAATCTAAACATGACAGGTTTTAAAAACACAAGACAAATTTTGTTAGAAGCCAAGATCTGGAGCTCCTCAGTGTAACGGCATCAGTTCCACATCCCTGAGAAGCTACAGATGACTGGGGTTCACCTCTGTGCAGGAAAAGCCAAGCTCCTCCAGACAGAGCAGAATATTTTCCTTTCTCCAGTTCACATGTTGGGTCTCAGCTTCACTCAGAGAATGTCCAACTCTCACATCCCTGAAAGCATCTTACAAATTAAATGCAATCTGTCATGTGAGCAAAATCATGTATTACACAGTCAACAACAATTAACTGTGTGTAGTGTGTCAGAAGGCCATTAGGGGTCACAATAAGGTTTAATATAGAAATGCAAAGCCGCCAATGATAATACGTATGTCATTAAACTCTCACAGTGGAATAAAGCAGGTAGAATTACCTTTCATAGCTCTCTGCCTGTCCCATCTAAAGGACACAACGTGAGAAAAAACACAAGAGAAAATAAAGTTTCATGATGTTTAAACATATATAAACATATATAAAAAGCATTTTATTCATCATCCATAAAATCTCCCAATTTTTAAAACTATCTTATTCATCTCAAATCCCTACAGATACTCTGATAACTTTATTTCAATGCTGTGACATTTAACAAACTCATACAGATTATAATTATTATCAACCATGCGAGGGATATAGAGTCACAGCGTAGTGCTCCACTAGTACAGTATAGTACAGTACACACAGTTGTATGCTTGTTAACATCTTGGTAACATAAAGGATACAGATGATGATTCTCTCTTTATAGAGTAGTTTGGATAAAGTGACTTACTCTGGTACGATGTGAGGTTTATTGCTGAGGAACCTCACACAGACGGAGCTGGAGTGTGAAGGGTGCGAGAGCTAAAGAAAAGCCTCGAGACGCAGCATTGGAAAAGAAGAGGAGCAGGTTTCTGTAAATACGGAGCAAACCGGAAGGTTGTTGGTGTTTTGAAAGAGATTTTAACACGTGTGTCATCTGGGCTTGGCTTTAACTGAGCCATGAGAGAGGCGTTAAAAACACCGTCACATCAACACCAACACACAGACGTTCATATTGAATTAACATCATTCTAAAGCTTCTGTCCTGCGCTTCATACAATTCACAAATCTGTTAAGTAGAACACTGTGCTGCACTAAAACCATCCATCCATCCTTTATATTCTGCTTAATCCTTTACTAGGGTTGTGGGGGGGTTCCTCATGCCCATCCAGGGGAGAACGTTTCGGGTTCTGGGCAGATAAACCCAGGACAGGGGGCAATCTATCACTGGACACACACTCACTCACACAGACACACTCTATATGGGGCAATTTGGAGAATTCAGATGACCTTGATCCATGTTTTTGGACTGTGGGAGGAAACCAGAGAACCTGTAGGAAACCCACACATACACGGGGAGAATGTGGAAACTCCATCCAGATTGGGATTCGAACCAGGAATCCCTAGTGCTATATATCCTTCATTCATTATCTTCCGCTTATTCTCTATTAGGGTCGCGGTGGGGTTCCCCATGCCCATCCAGGGGAGAACTTCTCGGGCGCTGGGCAGATAGACCCAGGACAGGGCGCCAATCCATCGCTGGACACACACTCACTCACACAGACACACTCTATATGGGGCAATTTTGAGAATTCAATTAACTTGATCCATGTTTTTTGGACTGTGGGAGGAAACCGGAGAACCCGGAGGAAACCCACGCAGACACAGGGAGAACATGGAAACTCCACCCAGATGGGGATTCGAACCGGGAATCCCTAGTGCTGAGAGGAGAACATGCTAACCACTAAGCCACTATGCCGCCCTGCTATATATATATATATATATATAAATAAATAAATATAACTCTTTATTGGAACCTGGGGTCTCTTGGGATCTCTTGGGGTCTTCAAAAATCAGCAGACATGACAAAATATCATTGATCTACGTAACAAAGTATACAGAATGTTTAGTAGAAGATCGAAATAAAGGCATGTGGTTAAACCCGTCTGTGGGTGTGTGATGTGGAGAGTGATGTGTGAGAGTGACACGGCAGTTTGTCTTCTCCAGTTGTTTTCATGAGACAGCAAACCTGATCAGCTAAAAAATACATTCGTGTAGCAACATGACCACGAACGGTCCGCATCTCCTGAGAAAATGCCCAGGGGGGCCAATGAGAAGGCAAGCCTGCCAGGAACGATGATTTTAAAAGGCAACCATGCCAAGAGCTGGAAAGTTCAGAACTTCATTTATTTCAGAACCAGACGAGCTAAGATCTGCAATCTGAGTCTGGCCTTCATATAGCTGCTTTGCTGCAAAATGCTGACTGCACCCCCGCAGGAACCTGAGCCGATCAGAGCTGCTTTCTTTTGAGTACACAACCAGAATAGAGCTGCTGCATCTCTGCAGGAACCTGAGCCGTGGAGCCGAGTAACCTGGTGGTAATCAACCTGACAAATGTTCCTTTTTCCAGGCAGATGCAAATCAAGTCACAGGTTAACTACAAATAACCACAAAAAATAATAATAATTGATGAATTTTGTGTGCTGATTAGTTTGGACCCAGAGCCCTTTCCAGCAATCATTAAAATAAATATTTTAGCTCAGTGGTTCGGGTTTTGGGTATCAATCTGAAGGTTGGGGGTTTAAATCCCAGGTCCACTGAAGTTACCAGTGTCGGTCCTTCAGCAAGACCCTTAACCCTCATTGCTACAGGGATGTTGTGATGAACCCTGTGCTCCCCTTGTAAGTCACTTTGGATAAAAGCGTCTGATAAATGACCAAATGTAAATGTAATGTAAATGTAAATATCTCTAATGGACCTGCTTCACATGTCTCACACACTCTCAAACAAACACACGAGCCCCAAATCAGGAAAATTTGTAGAACCTTACCAGCCACAAGCTGAGTTTTTAACTATACAATGATCCAACTGATGAATACCGTCTTACCTGCTATAACACGACAATCAAATCTGTCTGAATGTCCACCCCGGTTCTGCACACAAAGGAACCGGCGGTTAGACGCTGCTCACCAGTTCAAACATGTCCTGCTTTTCTGGTTGAAGCTGGCACGCCAAACCCTGTCCTCGTTAAAACAGCAGCAATTAATGGTTTGCTCTTATGCTGGAAGATAACCAGAAAAGTGCTGCCCTCTATCTACAGAATGAGAACACAATGGAACCTTTTGTAATTCTTTGATTTTTTTTTTTTGCCTCATAATAGAACCAAACGGGGTAAATACTGCCCCCCCCCCCCCACACATACACACAATCTGACAAAATACTCGTCCTTATTAGAACCTGGAAAATCTAAAATTGCACTTCAGTAGAACCTAACCAGACATATAATCTATTTAACAAGTACCTCTCACAGTCCAAAAACATGGATCAAGGTTAATTGAATTCTCTAAATTGCCCCATATAGAGTGTGTGTCTGTGAGTGAGTGTTTGCCCAGTGATGAATTGACGTCCTGTCCTGGGTGTATCTGCCCAGCGCCCGAACAATCTCCCCTGGATGGGCATGGGGAACCCCCCCCCCCCCCCCGCGACCCTAGTAGAGAATAAAGCGGAAGATAATGGATGATTATTAAATCCTGTCATTTCAATAACCTGACCAACCAGATATTGACCAATCACATCAACCAAATACTGCCCTCTGGTAGAACCTGACTAGTCCAATGTTCCCCACCTGCTTTCAGCCTAATGTTGTTCTTTACCAAAACATGGCCAACCTGATGCTGCTTCTTGGTAAAACATGTCCAGTTAAAAGGTCATCTTTAGATGAACCTGACTGGACCAGAGGTTGCCTTTTGGTAAAACAGCCGAAAGTTGTTCCGTGCTGAAACATGACCATGATTCACCTCGACTGAACCGAACCGATGTTCCTGGAGAATGCTGTCTCATTCCATATATATACTGTACAGTACTTTATATTGATGGAATGAAAAATAAAATACTCAAATGCTTGAACTCTGATTCTTTATCTAAGTTCAATCGAACGAGCCATACAGTATGTGAACCAAAACCCAAACAGTGCAGGTTGAATATCCACTGACTGAACCCGAATTACTAATGTCACCATTTCAATTGCAACAAATCTGTTTTTAAATGTTCGTTTAGTTTTAATGTTCGTTTAGTTGGGTTATTCCCCCTTTGTGCACAACACAGCTAATCACCCCAACAATTAAATTTAGGCCGAATGAAACTGTGTGATCTATTAAAGTTCTCTCGGTTTGGTTCTGTACTGCTGTACGCTCGTCTTGTTGATGCCGACGACATTCCTGCGACTTTATATAGACATAACAGTCTATTCTGGAAACCTTTAGTTACCCACAATCCTTCAGCATTTAAACTAGGACTCTTTCTGCCGAGGCGGGGTGTGTACCTGTGTGTTTAACGGGGATGCTAAGACAAAAATCTGATTACAGACTTACACACTTATCCGCTCACTGCTGCTGCTGCTTGTTGATCTGCCTGAGCTCAGTGACCAGCACGTGGTGCAACCAGCGGGGGGTGGGGGGAGGGGGGTAAAGTCATGATGTAAAAGATGAAAACTTGAGTGAGAGGTCCATCCATTTTCATCTTCATCCGTCCGGTATGATCGGGACTGTCTGTCAACTGACACCAAATCCCTAATCTCAGCCTCATCAGTCTCTGGGATTAATTCAGAATTTGTCAGGACCGTATTTTAGTAGTGAGTTCAGTAAATCCTCTTTTGCCTTCGTTAATACGCAGTCCATTAACACCTTCTCTAAAATGTAATGTGAAAAAACTTCCATGAAACTGCACTCTGTAGGTATAAAGTGTGTGTCTGATGACGTCACCATGTTATAGTCTTTTATTCAGTGGTGTTAAGTAAAGTGTGTGTTTTGTAGGTCAGGGGATCTAAACATACACACACACACACACACACACACACATTGCAGTGACGCAGAAACCTTCAGCTAATCAGCTAATAATAACATTCTGACATCACGCCTTTCAGGTTACAAAACAATCCGATGTTTTTCAGATTCTGACACCAGGATCATCACACAATCAGTCACAAAACCACCAATAAAGGATAAATCTATAATGTTCACCTTAATTAATAACAAATACACATTAATACAACATTAATACTAAACCTTCTGCACGCTCGTAAAACTAAAATAAACCCAATATTTCCCAAGAAACAAAAATGAAATCGCTGTGCCCCATGAACAAGAAATACACCCACTATCCCTACGGAACATTAAACACACCCTCTAATCCGAGGGGGAGGGGGGGGGTCAATCTTATTGCACCAGAGGCCAAAACTCAGAGCCCAAAGGGCCAAACAGGATCAAAGATTTTTGAGCACACTAAAAGTGAATGTTTTCTGAACATGAACAGGAATAAAAACAGAGAGGAATATGATTCCACAATAAATAATCTTCAACTTTATATAATTTAAAAGACATAAATCTCCTGTCAACATTATAAAAGTTACAACAACGCTGAACACACTGCAAAAAAAAAAAAAAGTGAAATAATGAATAAAAATAAAAAATGTAATAAAAATAACAAATCAGAACATTCAGTTTTCAGTTTGCTCTTTTAGAAAAATAAACTTAAACTATAAATATATATAAATATTTCTGCTCTCCATAAAAATGTTCCTATTAAAATCATACAGATTTGAAATATGAGCTAATTATGTAGATTTAATCACATGTTTGTTCCTGAACATGTGTTTTTTTTTTATCTGGTAAATGAACTCATGATTACATTATTCATTTTATATTTTGATCCTGTTTAAGGTTACAGTGAAATATTTAAATAAAATCATATATATTTTCCTGATCCGGAAGCCAATGGTAATTTCCTGAACCGGCACATCTCTAATAGAAGCTTTTTATTTTTGAGCAACATCTGCGACTGAAGAACAGAATGATTAATAAAATCTGCAGTTGACCAGAATTGAGTTTTGAAGTTTTCAGTGATGAATGATATAATCACTAATAAAGATCACATTGTTCTGACAGTAAAAGCTGGAGTGAGAATGCTGCTGACAGAGGAGAGCAGCAGGGCTGACCTTTTGAACGCTTGATGATAAAAGAAGGATGGAGGGATTAGCAGTCGTCTATAAAACCATGGCTTGAAGAGAAAATCGGATTATTATCTCACGGAGGAGACGCAGCAGGTAGGACATGCATGCAGATCTTAAACTAATAAAAACACACGTCATTTTTAAATGATTTACATTCCATCAGATGTCTGTCTATAGCAGTATCATTTGTGACGTTTCTGATGTGTGTGTGTGTGTGTGTGTGTGTGTGTGTGTTGTTCTGTTATTTTGTTAATGATGTTTATTGAAGTTTATGGTCAGAACTGTAGCTACTGCAGAAGTTTAAGTTCTAAATCCTAAAGAGAACCTTCACCTGTATGTAACGAAAATCTCCACAAAAAGTGAACGACTTAAACGGAAACATGGAAATGGCAAATTAATCAATCAACTCAGAAGAAAAGAAAATCTTCTATAGGATCAGCACTAGTACAACAGTCACCTGATGTTCAAAAATAATGTGCATTTCTTTTTTTAGTTTTACTTTCTGGATTTCATTGGTTCCTGGATGCTTTTAGTTCTGGATTGTTTTTAGTTCTGGATTGTTATTAGTTCTGGATATTTTTTTTTTTGGTTCTGGACTGTTTTTAGTTCTGGACTGTTTTTAGTTCTGGATATTTTTTTTTTTTATAGTTCTGGACTGTTTTTAGTTCTGGATTTTTTTTTTTTTTAGTTCTGGACTGTTTTTTGTTCTGGACTGTTTTTAGTTCTGAATTTTTTTTTAGTTCTGTATTGTTTTTAGTTCTGGATCGTTTTTTATTCTGGACTGTTAGTAGTTTTCTATTCATTTGCTTGGTTCTGGGTTTTATTTAGGTTCTAGGTGTTTAATTTCTGTTGATTTCTGTGTTTAGTGGTTGTAGGTTGTAGTGTGAGTGTTTTGGATTTCATACTGCAGTAAAACAAGTGGACAGATTAACCGGGGGGGGGGGGGGGGGGGGGGGGGGGGGGGGGGGGGGGGGGGGGGGGGGGGGGGGGGGGGGGGGGGGGGGGGGGGGGGGGGGGGGGGGGGGGGGGGGGGAGAGAGAGAGAGAGAGAGAGAGAAACAGAGAGAGAGAGAGAGAGAGAGAGAGAGAGAGAGAGAGACAGAGAGAGAGAGAGAGAGAGAGAGAGAGAGAGAGAGAGACAGAGAGAGACAGTGTGACAGGCACAGCCTGATCCCATCAAGTTGATATAATCGGATTAAGCAGTAGAGGGCAGCAGAGAGGTCTAAATGAACACGTGCTTTTATTCTGGTTTAGGATGAACTCAGCGCCCCCTGCAGGAAGTGCGTTATCGGCCCCAGCGGGCGGAACCGGACCGACCACGCCTAAAAAGGGACCACCCAAATTTAAACAGAGACAGACTCGAACCTTCAAAAGCAAGGCCCCTAAACCGGGACAGAAAGGGTACGAATCACACACACACACACACACACACACACACACACACACACACACTGCACAAAGATCCTGACTGAATTAAAGAAAAACATTAACAGCAGATCCGCTCAGAGAGGCCAGATTAATAAAGACAGGACAACATTATAACATCTACAGTTAGAGATGGACATCATTTAAACATCTGTACATTCATCAACAGTGGAGTTCATTCTAAACACAGTTTACTAATACTAAAACTATAAACTTAACACACTTATTCAACTTTACAGATGGAAATTAGAGATGAATATCAGTAAAGTAGCTTTTTAAGGAAGTTATTATTATTAGTTATTATATAATTATATATTATTATTATATCATTATTGTTATTTTGTCCAATTAATGATTATAAATAATTTCACTGATACACATTTAAAGAAAAGAGTACAGACCTTTAAACTACTGTCAGAGGAAATCAATCCACAGCTTGGTCGGCGTCACCGGTGAGCTGAGGGATCCGGTTCAGAGATGCTCACCACAAATCTATAAGGAACATTTACTGCAA
This sequence comes from Corydoras maculifer, assembly GCA_019802435.1. Classification (NCBI taxonomy): domain Eukaryota; kingdom Metazoa; phylum Chordata; class Actinopteri; order Siluriformes; family Callichthyidae; genus Corydoras; species Corydoras maculifer. Next base: position 178,704 of record JAFMOD010001067.1, on the reverse strand, counting down.
AGTTAATATGTTAATATGTTTACTCTGCTCTCGTATGTTTACAGGTTTGGTGACGATATTCCAGGAATGGAGGGTCTCGGTACAGGTGTGTGATACACACACACACACACACACACACACACACACACACACACACACACTGTAGGATGTACAGTTGTAATGAAGTGACTCAGAGTTGTTTTATTCAGGAACTGCTTTAGTTCCAGTTAACAGAATAAAGGTCATGAATATTTTACTTACACATTGAACTAGATCTCATGAAACAGGAGCTTTTTATGATGTAAGTTCCACACCAACTCCACCCTCTTTTTTTTTCACCATTACCAGCTTTCACTTGAGAAAGATTTTCTTTTGCTTTTGGCTGTTATCTGTGTGAACGTTTGCAACTGGGACACAGCCCAACAAAAAGGGCCTTCCACAGACCGTTCCTTTGAAGTTGGAATCATACAATTGTCCAAAATCCATTGCTAGGTGCTTAATTACTTGCCTGTGTTTAAGGAACTGAATAAATCACCTGACCTCAGTCATAAAGAGGTGTGTACCAAAGGTTTTGTCTATTCAGTGAACCTGCAGACCAGTGAGGGTTTTATAAAGAACCATTTGTGCAAGAGTTCAGAATGCAAAGCAGATGATTTGCATGCTGGGGAACATTAGACCCACAGTGTGATCCGTCATTAAGAATGAATACATGATCCCACAGATATGTATTAACAACACACACTTACCGTAAACAAACTCAGTGCCTGTATGATTAATCTGTAATAACAGAAAGGCATTCAGCCACTCAGTGTGCATTGTCCTTCATCTCTTCTGGTCTTCCCCTCAGATTTCACGGTGGTTTGCCCCTGGGAGGCCTTCGGTGATATGGAGCTCAGCGACCTTGCCAAGTATGGCATCATCTAACCAGCGCCTCCTTCCTGCCCTTTTCACTCGGCCCTTCTCGGTCCTCAGAGTGACTGTCGTTGCCATGCTGCATGTGCTGTGATGCCACCTGGCTGGACTTGAATTAAAAAAATTACAATATGATTATTATTATTATGATTGGAATGATTAATATGGTATTTGTAATATGATGAATATGATTAATAACAATATATATTATATACCCATTTTTTTAAGTCATGTAATTTCCCCTGTGGTAATGATGGCGGTATCGCAGTAGCGCCCCTTTGCTGTGCAGACATGTAATTAATAGTGTAAATATTCATTCATTCATTCATTATCTTCCGCTTATCCTCTATTAGGGTCGCGGTGGGGTTCCCCATGCCCATCCAGGGGAGAACGTCTCGGGCGCTGGGCAGATAGACCCAGGACAGGGCGCCAATCCATCGCTGATAGTGTAAATAATGTAGCATAAACATTAATGGATTGTTATTCTGACTGCATATATTTACTGTACAGTAATTCTGGTTTTTTTTTGTTGGGGGGAACATTAGATTACTTGTTTCCTCTGTATTACTTCATTACTTCTGGCTCGTCGTCATTCGTCAGTTTGTACAGACACACTTGTTTTAATAATCATGAAATATCTTCATAAAACTGATCTGAGGTAGAACTGAGTAAACTTTACACAAACAGCCTTGAATAAAATAAACCAATTTTAAAAAGAACACACAGACTTTATTTTTGTTATGTAAAAGCATTTTGCTGGCAGCACGGTGGCGTAGTGGACGCATATCTCAGTGCTGGAGATCCAGGTTCGAATCCCAATCAGGGGACTTCATGTCACATGTTTCCATGTTGTAGCTCTCTCTCCGATTTAAAGTTGACAGCACTAATATTCTTGCCAAATCTGATTAGGTTTATTCTTGAGTTTGTACCTTAAATTTGTACATAACCTTCACACACAACCGTAAGAACTGTAACATAAATCACATCAACAAATGTACGAGTAATTTCTACATTGTAAACTATTAATCTTAAGAATGAACATTTGCCGGGTTTCTTTTGCAGTACAAAAATATGGATTTAAATTTGGCTGCTCTAAATTGCCCCATATAGTGAGTGTGTGCTGAGTGATGGAGTGGCATCATTATTCTTCTAATAAAGAACATGGAATGTGAGAAAGCAGACTTTTAAAAAGCAATAAACATTACCATTGTAATATATATATATATGGGCGAATCCCCATATGGGTGGAGTTTCCATGTTCTCCCCGTGTCCGCATGGGTTTCCTCCGGGTTCTCCGGTTTCCTTCCACAGTCCAAAAACATGGATCAAGTCGAGTTCTACAAATTACCCCATATAGAGTGTGAGTGTGTGTGAGTGTGTGCCTAGTGATAGATTGGCCCTCTGTCCTGGGTGTATCTTCCCAGCGCCGGAAACGTTCTCCTCTGGATGGGCATGGGGAACCCCCCCCCCCCCTGCGACCCCAATAGAGAACAAGGCAGAAGATAATGGATGAATGGATATCTATATATATATTCATTCATTATCTTCCGCTTTGTCCTCTATTAGGGTCGCGGGGGGGGGGTTCCCCATGCCCATCCAGGGGAGAACGTTTCGGGCGGGGTTCCCCACATTCAATTTGGACTGTGGGAGGAAACCGGAGAACCCGGAGGAAAACCACGCAGACACGGGGAGAGCATGTAAACTCCACCCAGATTGGGATTTGAACCGGGAATCCCTAGCGCTGAGAGGAGAACATGCTAAACCACTAAGCCACCGTGCCGCCTATATATATATATATACCAGTGATTATTTTTTACCACTTCAGTAAAGAGTTCATTACAAATGTATCTTTAGCTTTAATTTTTGAATAAGTTTGTTTCTGTAAATTGTGTGAAGTTGATTCGTCTCTAATCTCGAAACTTAAATCTATTTTATTTCTTGTTAAGTTTCGTTTTCTCCTGAAGTCCTCAGTCACACCCCCTCACCCCCCCCCACCCCCCGCTGTGTGGGTTGTCTAAACGTGCTTTAGAGGGTTTCTTGTGAAACGCTTCTCACTGCGTTCTGCTACAGAACTGAACAGCACTAATACAAATAAAACCCAACGCGCGGGGAAGAAGCGACAGTGCGGTGAGCTGCGTCATCTTTCTATAAAAGCGTATTGTTATAATTGTTATAATTGTTATAATTTGTTGTCCCGGCAGCGCGTGCGGGTTGACAGACTGCGGTGTGTTTAGATGAATTTCGCTCAGCTGATGAAACTGATTGAGGGATTTAATATGAAGTGAATTCAGTTGTTTCTTAGTTGTTTTGTGGTTTGCGGCGGAACGCTGCGTCTCTCTCTGCGTTGCGTCCTCGTTATTTTCCAGACGTTACGTCACGGTCGAGGCTGCGTTCCAATCCGAGCTCTAACGCGGAAAATGGTGGGCGGTGCAGCTCCAAACCGAGGGTGCACACTATCTAGGGGACTTGGCCGCGTAGTGCGCACTCCCTCGGCGTTGAGGGGAGAACAGTCATGGCGTCTGTCTTGAGATCGTTGGGTGCTATTTACTGAGTTATCGTGATTTTTTTTTATCAGAAAACAATATAAGTGACGCAACTGGGGGCTTTTCTGTGAAATAGAGCTTCATCAACTTTATAACGTCCTTAAATCTCACTGAACATCGAATAACGTTCCGATGAACGTGGGCTTACCGTGGGATGTGTTTTCTTCTGTATCCATTAGTTTATTTAAACGTTAAAACAACAAAGGCCTGGAACTTTTATGGAAGTTTTTTTTTTAGCTTTAAATTTTAGATTCCAACTTAAAAGGTGGCGGCACGGTGGCTTAGTGGTTTAGCATGTTCTCCTCTCAGCACTAGGGATTCCCGGTTCGAATCCCCATCTGGGTGGAGTTTGCATGTCCTCCCCGTGTCCGCGTGGGTTTCCTCCGGGTTCTCTGGTTTCCTCCCACAGTCCAAAAACATGGAACAAGTCAATTGAGTTCTCCAAATTGCCCCATATAGAGTGTGTGTGTGTGTGAGTGACTGTGTGCCCAGTGATAGATTGGCGCCCTGTCCTGGGTGTATCTGCCCAGCGCCCGAAATGCTCTCCCCTGGATGGACATGGGGAACCCCCCCCCCCCCCCCGCGACCCTAATATAGGATAAAAGCGGAAGATAATGGATGGATGAATGAACTTAAAAGGTTCTGCAAAATGTTCTTCCCCGGTTTCAACGTGTAGGACTTTTGAAATCTGGTGGTTTGAAGAGCATGGCTGTGTGCTGCCGCAGGTGGGAAGCTGCTTTTGTTCACAGTGTTCATTAAAAACCTGGTTAAGGTCCTGAACTGAAACCAAGATCTGATGGTTCAGCACCTGAGAACTGAACTGTGTTTCACAAGCATTAAAATGGAGAAGTGTAAGTGTGCTTTAAAGGCTGATCTTGTTCAATAAATGAAGCAATACAAGAAAACAGAGAGAGAAAAAAGAAAACAGAAACAAAAAATGTGCCAAAATTGTACAACATCAAAAGTATGCTTTAGCCCACATTCTTCCCATTTTTGCAGTGTATCAGGTGCAATAGCAAACACACACAAACACACACACACACACGGCTGACATTTATGACCTTGATATTACATTTAGAAAAGCGAAAATTAGAATACAGAATTAATTTCAATCAAATTAAAATCTCAGGGTTAAATTATGAGCCTTGGTTTAAGAGTTATGTCCAGGTTTATAAGTTAGTTGTCCATTAAAGGTGGGGAGTTCTTGTTAACGTTAGGTGTTGGACTAGAATTCAGTTTGAAGCCTGGGCTTAGATTACAACATAGGAATTTGGTCTAAAATTCTTCGGTTAAAACAGTACTAATTAGAATTAGAAGTCTCTATGAATTTAATGGAAGTCAATGTAAAATTTTGAGATGTTTTATTTTTTTTCTTTGTTCTCAGGTCGTAGTTCAACATGGCGTTAGGTGGATGTGGACAGATTTGTAAATGGATCATCATCCTGTTTAACATGATCTTAATAGTAAATAACTCTCTGTCATTATTCAAACACTTACAACATTATTCATTAATATCATTAATATTTAATTTAAGACAATGCTTAATTGTCATATATATATATATATATATATATATATATATATATATATATATATATATATATATATATATATACACACAGATGTTATTTATGTACACATATATTCATTCATTCATTATCTCCCGCTTATCCTCTATTAGGGTCGCGGTGGGGTTCCCCATGCCCATCCAGGGGAGAACATCTCGGGCGCTGGGCAGATAGACCCAGGACAGGGCGCCAATCCATCGCTGGGCACACACTCACTCACACAGACACACTCTAAACAGGGCAATTTTGAGAACTCAATTAACTTGATCCATGTTTTTGGACTGTGCGAGGAAACCGGAGAACCCGGAGGAAACCCACGCAGACACGGGGAGAACATGGAAACTCCACCCAGATGGGGATTCGAACCGGGAATCCCTAGCGCTGAGAGGCGAACGTGTTAACCACTAAGCCACCGTGCCGCCTCGTACACATATACATTTTTTAAAATTCTACTAATTATCAATATTTAAATATGCACATCATTATTGATACACACATTTATTTGCCTCTTCACACAACATTAAAATTTCAGACATCATAAAAATATTTACATATTTACATATTCAATAAATGTCAATACAATATATATAGTAATATATATATGTATATAAGTATAATATTTATGTACTGTATTTCACAAACTGTTCCTATTTAAAATAAATATTGCACACATCTGTAATATAATCCTGTCATCATCTCTCTCTCTCAGTTGCTGGGTCTTGCTGTATTTGGAGCTGCTGTTTATTTGCTCATCAGTGCTCAGGAACCTGAGAATTTACTTACTAATCATTTCATTTTTGGTAAGCTGACATGTTCCTGCAGCGTTTTCTTTTAAATTACATTACAGTTTGAACATTTTAATAATGCTGATGTCAAAGTTCTCAGGTGATGTGTTTATTGCTATAGTTTTGTGATCTGTCTCTATAATCATACAGCACTTTTTGTTAATCTATTTCTCTGTAATCTTTAGTTTTCTTTTATCTCTTCATCTTTTCATTAATGCCGTTCTCTTTTATTCATGTTCCTGTCCATCCCTGCGTTTGTCTCTCTGTCCTTTCTCTCAGTGGTGGGACTGAGCATGGCTGTCAGCGCTGTGATCATCATCGCAGCTGTTTTTGGAGATTACGGCTCCTCTAATGAGAATAAATCAGCACTTGGAATGGTAAGACCTCACGAAACCTCACACTTTCTATAATAAGAAATTCAGAAAACAAACATCAGCTTCCTGAAACAGGAAGTGGTAAAATATTCAACAAAGTTAAATTACTTCGTCCGAATGGGACATTTTAAATTCGGAAACAAAGATAAACAAAGGGCGGCACGGTGGCTTAGTGGTTTAGCACGTTCTCCTCTCAGCACTAGGGGTTCCCGGTTCGAATCCCCATCTGGGTGGAGTTTCCATGTTCTCCCCGTGTCTGCGTGGGTTTCCTCCAGGTTCTCCGGTTTCCTCCCACAGTCCAAAAACATAGATCAAGTTAATTGAATTCTCAAGATTGCCCCATTTAGAGTGTGTCTGTGTGAGTGAGTGTGTGCCCAGCGATGGATTGGCGTCCTGTCCTGGGTCTATCTGCCCAGCGCCCGAGACGTTCTCCCCTGGATGGGCATGGGGAACCCCACCGCGACCCTAATAGAGGATAAGCAGGAGATAATGAATGAATGAATGAACGAATGGGACATTTTAATTTTGGAAACAAAGATAAACAAAGGGCGGCACGGTGGCTTAGTGGTTTAGCACGTTCGCCTCTCAGCTCTAGGGATTCCCGGTTTGAATCCCCATCTGGGTGGAGTTTCCATGTTCTCCCCGTGTCTGCGTGGGTTTTCTCCGGGTTTTCCAGTTTCCTCCCACAGTCCAAAGACATGGAACAAGTCAATTGAGTTCTCCAAATTGCCCCATATAGAGTGTGTATGCGTGCGTGTGTGTGTGAGTGAGTGTGTATCCAGTGATAGATTGGCGCCCTGTCCTGGGTCTATCTGCCCAGCGCCCGAAACGTTCTCCCCTGAATGGGCATGAGGAACCCCCCACGACCCTAATAGAGAATAAAGTGGAAGATAATGGATGGATGAAAGAATAAAGAATATAAGATGTCTATTTATAACCCGTGACTCTTTGTCTTTCTCACAGTACGGCTCCTTTCTGACTTTACTTGCCATGGCAGCCGTCGTCGGAGGGATCGTGGCCTACGTTAACAACAAAGAGGTGCATTTCACTTTTTGGATCGACCTTTTACGATCCCGCTGAGACTCGGCTCATCAGAGATTTCACTGGGTTGTGTTTTTCTTTTGTGTAGTTCTCGAACCACGTTGCAGAATTTTACGCCACCGTTTACGCCCAGTATCTGGTGAAAGGAGACGTGATTCGTGCCTTCATGCTTAAACTGTACCACAATGCTGTATGAAAACACACACACACACACACACACAGACTCTACACAATGTGCTCTACACAATGTGCTCTTAACCAGTAATGTGGGTACCTGTGCTCCTCAGTTTGACTGCTGTGGTGTTGGTGGAACCCTACAAACGATAATGGGCATTACGAACATCTGTCCACAGGAGACCAGTATCCTGGGAATCTCAATTTCCACTTCCTCTGTAAGCCACACCCTCTTACTTCTAAGCTAATATGGTTCCTTCCTGATGTATTTTGTAATTTAGGCTCTAGTGTGTGTAATTCTTTTTTTATTTGGTGTGTGTGTGTGTGTGTGTGTGTGTGTGTCTGTGTGTGTGTGTGTGTGTGTAGAGTTGCTTGCCTGTAATTGTAGCCGGCCTGCAGGCCTCCACTGTGCTGGGTATGTTTCTGGGTTTTGCTGGAGTTCTGGTGAGTGAAACCTGCAGAACATAGAAACAAAGTTATAGATTTGTTAATTCTTACACAGTCAGCGTTTTTACCAGAGAAACAACACTGATCTCAGTACAGTGACCAAAGAGATACAGAACTGCAGAACAGTCATGGGCTTTGGACCTCAACAGCTCAGATAAACCAGCGGAATTAATTAAATAATTATATACAGAGTTCAGTTTAAAGTGGTGTGGGCTTTTAGAGTCCTGTTTATCCCAATGTTTGAATCCAAATCTGGGTGGAGTTTGCATGTTCTCCCCGTGTCCGCGTGGGTTTCCTCCAGGTTCTCCGGTTTCCTCCCACAGTCCAAAAACATGGAACAAGTCAATTGAGTTCTCCAAATTGTCCCATATAGAGTGTGTATGTGAGTGAGTGTGCGCCCAGCGATAGATTGGTGTCCAGTCCTGGGTCTATCTGCCCAGCGCCCGAAACATTCTCCCCTGGATTCTCCCCCCGCGACCCTAATAGAGGATAAAGCAGAAAATAACGGATGGATGGATGTTAAAAAAAGACAGAATGACAGAGTGTTAAAATGAGAAGTGTGACGTCAGGATTAATGTGTGTTGTGGACTCCAGATCAGATGTAGAGCCAGAGTCGAAATTTAAAGATTTGCTGTCGGGTTAAAATTCAGTCAGGATTAGAGTCTAATGCTGTGGGGTCAGAGTTAAAATAAGTTCAACTAACTTTAGAGTCGGCTTTGGATTTAAATCTTAAATTTTTAAAACCTATACAGCGCTGAATGATGCAGTGTGTCTCATTATTTGTCTCTCTGTCTCTGTATCTCTGTCTGGTTCTGTCTCCTGCTGTTGCTCTGTAGCTTTTGCTCATAGTGTGTTCCTCATTCATGTGGCAGCAGTTGTCTCGTCCTCTCCTAACTTCACCGCCTTACGTCCCTCTCGGTCCCTGCACTACCATCCAGCTTTCCCCCTCCGCTACCTATTCCAATGACCCTTTCACCGATCCTCCCTCCTACAGCAAGTCTCTTAGTGCCCCTCCATCTTACCCCCATGTGGCTGATGGAGTCTGATCTGGTGCCCCTCTGTAACAGAGGAAGCTCTTCTGCTTTATCACCAGATGAAGCAGAACGTTGTGTTATGGTTACAAACCGTATCTCTGTTCATCCTCCCACAGAAAGTCAATTCACATTTATATGCATGCATACTTTTGAACCTAGAGTAGGAAAAAAAAAGAGGTTTGGTAACAGATACGTATTTACTCCACTCCTCAAACCCATAAGTGTGGAAACCACAGTGAGGAATTTATCTTAGGTTTATTTTAGGATCAACATCTTTCCACTCTCTGCTCTTCATCTTTCCCTCGGTGTACTGATGTCTTTTTCATAAATGACAGCAGAACCTAGTGTCATCCAAACCTTAATTTATCTCTCTTCCTTCTTTCCTTCCATCCTTTGCTAGTTGGTGCCGTTGGCCTGCAGTTCTATGATGTTCTACCAAATAAAAGGGAATTCGTACCACCAAGCACCAAAGCATTACTACCAGTAGATGTACATCTTCTAACAACGTTCTCCTCCCCTGCCCATATATTTCTAAATCCATCCACAAATTAATTTCCTTCATTCATTCCACCGCTGTCCTCCTGAATCCACACTTTTCGTCTCTTCTTCTTAGTTCTTTTTTTAATCGACCTGCTCTCTATTTTCACCCTCAACCCACATTTCAGTAAAAATGCTGAAACATGTTACAACTCAGCTGGACATTTTAAACCAGTATTAGTATTATTAAATTGGTATACATTCATTTCCATCAATGAACACATTTATGCAACATAGAAACCTATAAAAGAATATATAGGATTCTGCTTTAAAACCTTTATGGGTTTTTTTTTTGTGTGTCTGTTCTTCCTGCGTGTTCACCTTTAATTATGGACATCTTCGAAAATCAGTACTTACTCTGCTGTACAGACTGTTGCGTTCTTCAGAGTTCTCTGAAGTGAAACCACTTTTAATCGAATTAAAAAGCAGTATACTATTAACAGCTTCTACTCTTTACCCTTCAACAAGAAGGTTCTACAACATCCTCCCTGAAGAACTAACCCTGGAACCTTTCGGGTGCCGTTTAAAGCTTCCTCTATTCTTTTTTAGAGCATCACTTTCTTACATTCATTGCATTCTGCATCCCCCCCCCTCCTCCTCCGTTCCTCTATCCATTCATTTTCATTCCAGAACCCTCAGAAAAAGATGACGTCTGACATGACACCAGTGTGCCTCAGTGGAGGATTTTACATTCCACTAATCCTGATCCATTCCTTTATTCTTCTGCGTGTGCAGACACATGAGGATTCCACAGAATTAAAATAAATCTATATTATATATAATCATTTAAAAGGCTTTTAGTAAGCTCTCTTTATTTCAACAGCGTGCAGTGTGGTGTAACGCATTTGTTATGATGACATTCAGATTAACAGAATATTAATGTTGTACAGAGTGAATGTATCTACAGAACAGAACATTTATTATTTAAAAAAAAAACTACTGAAAGAAACTGGCACTTAAAAGAAGCAGCAGGTTCTCATCAACAGCTTGTTAATTCATTTAAATGGTCGCACACATTTTGGAGTTCTATGTAACTATGTCAATCGGTAATAATAAAGTTTAAATGTGAATTAATTACATTAATTGTGTATTTGTAAAACAAAAAACTACGGCCTTGTAATGTGAAACCGAATGCACCGGTCGGTTTGACTCTGGCGCCCCCTGCTGGTGACTACCGCTGCACTTTCCTAATAAAAGCTCTGACTGCTCGTAGTTCTTTCGCGTATATTTACTTCTGCTGTGAATGAAATTAAGTTTTAATGTCATATGGCTTTATATTGGATCTTGACATTTGATGTTATATGTTTGGTTACAATAAACATTTGCATGTTTTTAACTACGTTCTGTTTTTGTTAATATAAATTATAAGGTTCTAGAAATGTGACTGTTTTGAGGCCTAATGCTGATAATTTTACTTCGATTGTAAGATCCTATAAGATCAGACAGGCTGTAAACAAGATAATGATTCATTTGAAATGATTTAATAATGATTCATGACTCTCTGGTTCTAGTTAAAACTAGCTGCAGCACTTTATACAAGTTGTAGTTTATGAAATGATTTATTAGAACTTCCTGTCAGAACTTCGAAATGTTGCAAAGATTAAAAACACAATTTCAGCAATATTGCTACTGTGCTTTGTGACACAAAAATTGTTTACAGATGAACTGGGTCTGATGAAGGAGTCATCGGGTTTATTATCGGAATCAGAATCGCTTTATTGTCATTATAATTTTCATTACAATGAAATTTGGGTGCAACTCCAAAGGTGCGAGTAAAAAAGAAACATGAGCTAAATAAAAAAATAATAATACTATGTATAAATACATTTAAGTAATAAATAAATAAATAAAAATATAAGGCATAATAAATATATACTCATATTGCCCCATTTTTACTAGAACATATTGCACTTGGTATGTATTGCACACATTTATTTTGCTCTTAGTGAACTGTAACTGTTTGGTTGCTGGTTTATTATTTTCTATCGTTCAGCATAGTTATTATATATCTATGCTGCATATATTATGTGCTGGGAATCGAACTGGGGATGGGATTTGGTTATTTTGTTATTAGTCTATAAAACATCGTCATTGTGTCATTATGTAATTTATTACTCAAGTCCTGACCTCGTACCCATTGTCTATTTTTAAGGTTCCAGTACACATGTTTGTAGGTTGGTTCCCCTCAGTACGCAAATACAGTGAGTAATGTTGCAATTGTTTGGCTTTCAGTAAACAAATAATAATAAATGGCGTTCAGATAAGTGTCCTTTTATCCTGGTGTATTTAACATTTGAGAAAATTGGTTTGTTCTCGGCGGCACGGTGGCTTAGTGGTTTAGCACGTTCGCCTCTCAGCGCTAGGGATTCCCAGTTCGAATCCCCATCTGGGTGGAGTTTCCATGTTCTCCCCGTGTCTGCGTGGGTTTCCTCCGGGTTCTCCGGTTTCCTCCCACAGTCTAAAAACATGGTTCAAGTTAATTGAATTCTCAAGATTGCCCCATATAGAGTGTGTCTGTGTGAGTGAGTGTGTGCCCAGCGATGGATTGGCGCCCTGTCCTGGGTGTATCTGCCCAGCGCCCGAGACGTTCTCCCCTGGATGGGCATGGGGAACCCCACCGCGACCCTAATAGAGGATAAGCGGGAGATAATGAATGAATGAATGAATGGTTTGTTCTCCTGAAAAATTCAGGAGTCTTGTTTGTTTTTATCTGGCTGCAGTACCTAAAGCTGCCACATGGCGGGAGTGTTTTTAATATCAGACCATTGGGCTCCTTCGAAATAATGGAGCGTCCGTTATTACAACTTTACGTCTCACATATTAATGTGTGTTTATGTGTGTATGTGTGTGTGTGTGTTTGGTGTGTGTGTGTGTGTGTGTTTGGGGGGCTGGTGCTCATAATTGTTAAACGTTCCAGACCCAGTTAATCTAATAATGAAAAGCGGTTGTAGTTCAGGATAAAGTTCTGATGATCGTGTGGGACACAGACCTGCAGAAGTTTGAGAAACAAAAACCAATAAAATATCAAACTTCTGAAAACAGAGAAACCTGACAATGAGAGGAAGTGAGTGAGAGAATAATAAGAGGGGGCGTGGCTTTGGGTGTGGCAGCTTATGACTCATATTATGTCGGGTTGCTTAGCAACCAGATGAGCTGTTTTCAAAATTCAGTCAGATATGAACGTCTGGCTTTTATTGTGTGTGTGTGTGTGTGTGTGTTCTTTACTTTAAAAAGCCACATTCATTGTAACCATAGAAACTATTTACTATAAAATGCCTGGAAAGTAACGACCAAAATATCACTTCCGATCTCTCTTTCTCTCTCTCTCTCTCTCTCACACACACACACACACACACACAGTAACAGTAGACAGCAAACAACGTAAACAAAGTAAAAACAAGGCGGTTTAGCACGTTCTCCTCTCAGCACTAGGGATTCCCGGTTCGAATCCCCATCTGGGTGGAGTTTCCATGTCCTCCCCGTGTCCGCGTGGGTTTCCTCCGGGTTCTCCGGTTTCCTCCCACAGTCCAAAAACATGGATCAAGTCAATTGAGTTCTCCAAATTGCCCCATATAGTGTGTGTGTGTGTGAGTGAGCTGAATGATCAGTGAAACTGCTGCAGGTGTGTGTGTGTGTGTGTGTGTGTGTGTGTGTGTTTGCGGTTTACTGTATAATAATCACGGACTGACCTGCAGTCAGTTATATGGTCTGAGTGAACATTCATTCATCCCACATTAGTGCTGGACATCATTTATAATCTGTAATTATAATGTTTCCTCCATCGTGATGTACAGTGTGACTGTAAAGCTGTGTGTGTGTGAAGTGGAGTGAACCCTACACCCCGTGCCCCGGGTCCAAGTCTGTTTGGGTGAGCAGCGCCGGTCCAGACATAACACAAAAAATAAGGACAACATGGCGCACATTCATGTTAAACACTGATACCAACATCCCACAGACCACAGCACACTAAATCAGACAACCGAGAGACAGAGACGGGGGACGCGAAGGAACAGAGACCTGACGATATTAATAAATCCATTAACTAACGAACAGATAATTAATCAGCTCAGAGCGGTACTGCACTGTCTCTGTCTCACTCTCACTGTCTGTGAATAACAGTTGTTTTATTACAGGTGTGTGTGTGTGTGTGTGTGTGTGTGTGTGGTGTAGTGTATGGGTGGAGTGAAGCTGAGATGTGTTAATGAACATTGTGTATGAAATCTTGTCTGACAGGATTCTAAATTCCGTTCTACACTCATCATTAGGGTGTGTGTGCTCGTACACAGTGTGTGTGTGTGTGTGTGTGTGTGTGTGTATGTCTGAGAGTGAGAACACAGTCTCGGCCCGTTCTCTGATGTTGGGTGTGTGAGTTTGGGTCTGTAGTCTGTTGCATGATGACATTATTCTGTAACACTGCAGACATTAAGTGATGCATCAACACAACGTTCAGTACAAACAAACTGTACACACAGCTAGAAAATTAAATATATTTAAAATCCTATAATTATGAGGTTACACACACACACACACACACACATCACTCTCTACGCCCATTTCTACACACTCTACGCCCATCACTGAGAAAAGTTTATCTCATTTAGGAAATTTAAGCTTAATATTGTTGTGGTTTGGGTGTGTTTTGGCAGAGTAACCACAGTGTGGCGTCGCCATGGCGACGGTCCGGTTGTTACTTTGTCAAAGGGATTTCCCTTCTCCTTTCCTCACCATTCACAAAGTTTAGAGGAAGTGTGTGTATGCATGCATGGTGTATTAAACATGTGTGTCTGTTTGTGTGTGTTTGTGTGTGTTGTGTTTTGTGTATGTATGCCTTTCTGTGTGTGTGTGTTTCTCTGAGTGTGTGTTTTTGTGTGTTAGGTTATGTGTATGTATGCGTTACTGTCTCTCTCTGTGTATGAGTGTGTGTATGTGTTTGTGTGTGTGTATGTCTGTGTGTGTGTGAGAGAGAGAGTGTGAGTGTGAGTGTGTGTGTGTATGTCTGTGTGTGTGTGTGAGTGTGTGTGTGTGT
>JAFMOD010001067.1:136525-163729 GCA_019802435.1 Corydoras maculifer | reverse complement strand
GTGTGTGTGTGTGTGTGTGTGTGTGTGAGTGTGTGTGTGTGTGTGTGTGTGTGTGTGTGTTAGGAATTGAGTAACAAGTAACTCCAAATCCAGGTTCTGCAGAATAAAGGATTCTCAAGTTTAGACTTGTAGGAAAAAAAAAAGCAGTGAAATATCTTCACACACCCCGCAGTCTGAGTGAGAACCCAATCAGCGGGCGGGGGGGGGGGAGGGGAGGGGGGAGGGATCAGATGGAGGAAGAGGAAGAAGGACTGGAAGTCATGAAGAAAGGAGATTAAGGAGATAGATGCAGGAGATGGTAATGGAGGTAAAGGGAGGATATGCATGCTGTTACATACTGTCCCTTTAAATGCGACATGCAGCAGATTACTTCAGGCTTCACTGGTTTTTACTGAGAGGCACGTGACTAATATTAAAGGCACGTGACTAATTTTATTAAAACTTTGTTTTTCTGATCAGTACCCTGAACGACTTCCACTAAACCATACCAAAAACATAACTCTCATAAACAGCAGAGAACAATGAGCTACATTCTTTCATCTTACATCCACAAGGAGGCGCAGTAACAGTGAGTGGATACAGGGTTTGAACTGCAGCAGAACTGCAGCGTCTGATCCACCTGCACCACCATGTTTTTGTGTGAGTGTGAGAGAGTGTGAGTGTGTGTTTGTGAGTGTATGTGTGTGTATGTGTGTGTTTGTGTGTGTGAGTGTGCGTGTATGTGTGTGTGTGTTTTTGTTTGTTTTTGTGTGAGTGTGAGAGAGTGTGAGTGTGTGTTTGTGAGTGTATGTGTGTGTATGTGTGTGTATGTGTGTGTTTGTGTGTGTGAGTGTGCGTGTATGTGTGTGTGTGTTTTTGTTTGTTTTTGTGTGAGTGTGAGAGAGTGTGAGTATGTGTTTGTGAGTGTATGTGTGTGTATGTGTGTGTGTGTGTGAGAGAGAGAGTGTGAGTGTGTGTGAGTGTGTGTGTATGTGTGTGTTTGTGTGTGTGTGTGTGTGTGTGTGTGTGTGTGTGTGTGTGTGAGTGTGTGTGTGTGTGTGTGTGTGTGTGTGTGTGTGTGTGTGTGTGTGTGTGTGTATGTGTGTTTGTGTGTGTATGGGTGTGTGTATGTGTATGGGTGTGTGTGTGTGTGTCTGATCCAACACACCTGCACCACCATGTCAGTGTGACCATAGTACTCAGAATCATCCACCACCCTAATGATAGCAGCTCTGTGGAGGTCCTAATCATCAGAGAACAGAGTAAAGGGGACGAACAGAGAACGTAAAGGAACAGATGGACTACAAAATGTAATTATAGAACTACAAAACCTCCAGTAAGTGCATTAGGAACTATAAAAGCAGATGTTGTCGTTGTAGTTACACATTTTAGCAGAATGTATTTTTATTATTATCAGAATTAATTCTACTAAGTCTTTTAATTCTATAGTGTTTTAATTTAATAATTAATAATAAAAAATCTAATCCTTTAAACCAAAGGAAGCAGAATAAGATGAAAGAGAGGAGGGCTAAAGGGAGGAGTGTACGTTAGGGAGGGATGAAGGGAGGAGTCTGAGTGGGTTTGGTCCATGTTTTTTAATCCAAACTCTTGAACATTTGAAACTCAACAGTGTGTAATCTGGTTAGAACAGACAGGAAGAAGATCAAACACACATTCGACTAAAAGGTAAGGAGCTCTACACACTTCCTGTGCTCAGAGTTCGGACCGAACTCATTTAAACAGCATGTTTTAAAGTCAGAAACTTGGAGAACCCAGTGCTTTTTAGAAGCTTTTTTTTTCCACCCAAGAGGGTGTGGTGGGTTGGTTGGTTGGTTGGTTGGTTGGTTGGTTGGTGGGCGGGTGTCGGGGAACAGAGAACATGGTGCTTTTACACTTTATGAAACATTGCAAAGTGTTATTATTATTTCAGTTTAATGTTCTAATTGTGGGGGGATCAGCATTTGGAAATGATGCAGAACTTTGTAGAACATTTAGAGAACCGTGTCAGAGGGTAAAAGGTGCAACAGCTGCTCTGTGGAACAAATCGGTCTTCATTCAGTCAAGTTCGCATGACGAATTACAGCTTACGAAACGCAAACCTGCTCAGAACCGGCTTTTAAAATAAAACCGTGTTAATAAGTTCAAACACACCTTCATAAACTTCAAAAGGAATAATGTAAAGATAATTGTAACAAAATGGCCAAAGTTTTTAGTTTTTTTAGTCCCTGCTCTCTTTCATGTGTGCTTGGTCACACACACACACACACACACACACACACACACACACAATGCTGAATGTGGGGTGTGTCATTTTAATTTAACTGTTAGTCCATCCTGATTCTGATTGGTTGATATGATCAAACAGGTTAACCAACATCAAGGCTCCTATTGCTCTACGACAGCAGTAACAGTTGTTATAGTAACGTTTGTTAAACGTCTTCGTTGTAACATTTGGTTGAACACTAATGAAGTGAGAGTGGAAGTACAGATTTGTTACTCATGTTGCCGTTGTAGTCATAACAGTATTACAATAATAGTGTTACCGTGGTATTGTCATGATAATGTATTAATACAAACATAGAAACAATATTACTATAGTAAAGTATAATCTGTAATTAGTAATAGTATTGTAGTAATAATAGCGTTCGTGTGAAAGATCAGCATTTCATAATTGACTTAATGATATCATTAAAGTACATAAAATATTGTTTTATGATAATACTTATAATATTAGTCACAAATAACTGTAGTAACTGTAGTAACAGTATCACCGTAGTCATTACAGTATGTAACGTAATGTAACTGTAATTGTAATAGCTGTATTTCTCCGGTAGGTTCTGGCTGTAATTAGTGAAATAAAGTATGATTATTATTGCAGGTATTACAAAAGTAACTGCTATTTTAATAATAAGCAGTATTAATGTAGTAATTTTACGTGGTAGTTGGTGGTAAACAGTTACAGCGTTGGTGCAGTCACCGTGTTGTTATTTGAACACATCTGCTTTCTGTATGCTGATGTTGTAAGGTCATTGGAACTGAGATGCGGCTGATGAGTTTTAGGGATTTTGCATGCTGTGTTCATGTGAACGTTCAGCGCGTATCGCTGCCAGGTTCTACTGCCGCAGCCAGTCGACCGGGGAAACACTCGTATGAACATTCCGATCCCTGACTCACACGAAAACCACACTGATGTGACTAATACTACAGGATCTGTACGACGGCTCGCCATGGAAACGAGCGCAACACCGCTCATTAAACACAAACCTCACTCACGTTACACATCAGACCTCATCAGTTCTGAAGCTGCATTACTGTATGAATCAACTTCTCCCTTCAGCCATGTGCAAAATGTGTGTGTGTGTGTGTGTGTGTGTGTTGTGGGAGGTATTATGATGAGTGTGTTAGGAACAGAGTTGTTCCAATATGTGGATTTCCTTTAAGTTCATTTATTCATTATCTTCCGCTTTATCTTCTATTAGGGAAGGTGGGGTTCCCCATGCCCATCCAGGGGAGAACTTTTCGGGCGCTGGGCAGATACACCCAGGACAGGACGCCAATCCATCGCTGGGCACACACTCACTCACACAGACACACTCTATATGGGGCAATTTGGAGAACTCAATTGACTTGATCCATGTTTTTGGACTGTGGGAGGAAACCGGAGAACCCGGAGGAAACCCACGTGGACACGTGGAGAACATGGAAACTCCACCCAGATGGGGATTCAAACTGGGAATCCCTAGCGCTGAGAGGAGAACATGCTAAACCACTAAGCCACCGTGCCACCCATCCTTTAAGTTGGTATTCATATTAAAACGTGTATAAGAAGCTCTTGAGGTTTTCACCGTGACTTCAACAACAGACAGACATTATTCATCCAACACCTCACTAGAAATCAGGATAATAGCTTTGTATAAAACACAAGATCATCTAATTTTAATCAAACTAAACAAATAAGACTAAATATATAAGTACATACATTTTATATGAGCATGAATGATGCGATGTTAGACTTCTGAGAGTCAGAGCGGTTTCTGAGCCTTCTATTTCATGTCATCTGTCACGACCTCCTGATGTAACAGTGTTAATCAGTTTTGCACATCAGCATGAAGGAATTTCAGTCCATTCCTCCGTTCAGAGCAGCTCCGGCACCTTCCGATAAAGGTTTTTGCTGAGGCCGTTTCATTTTCAATTTAATTTCCTGCATGTCCCACTTTCTCCTGAGGTTCAACTCCAATTCCAGATGTTGACCTCTGAAATTTGCTGATATAGTTTGGAATTTGTCGAGGCCGTGATCCTGACACCTCCATGCTTTCTCCAAAACATAAAGTCTCTCAGTGAACAGAAATCCGATCTCAAGCCCTTTGCTCTGTTCTGTGATTTTAAGTAAAGCAGATGAGCTGCAATATTCTTTTTTTCAGAAAGCACTTTGCATCCCCACCCTGCACACTTTGTTCCATGTCCTCCTGATGGTGGACTCATGATCATGACCCTTTATGAGAAGCTTTGGTGGATTTATAAATACTCTAACTGAATGAAAACCAGCAGCTCAGTGGCTGCATTTTAATGCCGTTATAGATTTCTACAAAACAAAACACGACGGCCTCTCAGACATAAATGATAAATCGGTTCACCTGAAGAACAACATCCGACTGTTAACTCTCCTGTAATGTTTTAGCCTTTTGTGTTTAATTTGACCAGTTTTAGATTATTTTAATTCAGAAATGTAAAAATATTAATAAAGCAAACTCTACGAACCATAACGGAATACAAAACAACACCAATATATATATATATAATATTACACAACACAATAACACCAAAAAAACAGGCTATACCATACCAAGAAATACAACCAACTAAATTACACCATCACAAGCTTAACCAAAACCAACATATAAAAACAAGCCATGCATCATAAACTTTACAGCTTAGGGTATCAGGAACATACAATGCTTAAAGGACTCTTAAAAAGAATTAATGATAAGTACACAGTTGTGTATTCCATTGATGGATTGGCACCCTGTCCTGGGTGTTTCTGCCCAGTGCCCCAACATTCTCCCCTGCATGGGCACAACAAAACTATAAACTATACCACTTCAATAAAACATCATCGATACCCAATAAAAATATATAACTCTATGTAACTAATTAAAAAAGTAATTATACTAACAGCTATAAAAAAACAACAACATATCATTAGTAAACCACACATGTAGAAAAGTAAGGATTCATACAGTTATCTGAAAAAAAAAAAACTGTTAAAATATTACAAAAAAAATCATAAAAAATAAGCAGTTGCCAAACTTGAACTTATTTTATTATATTTATTATTAAAACTTATGTCTATGCTACATGTATGCATATATAGGGTTTTTACACTCAGTAATGAGACTTCTGCAGAATGGGATTATTAAATTTGAACGGTGTAAATGATGCAACCCTGACCTCGGATTCCTAAAGCGTTCGCGGTCTTACAGTCGGCTGCATGTGAAATGAAGGTAACCTCTAGAGTAACACATCTGTAAAGGTGTCTGAAGGTATTTTGTTCGGTTATGATGATCAGGGAGTGGCACTTTGTGCACAGGCTCAGACAGGTTACGCCTCACGCTCGTTCACCAGCTCACCGTTTCTCAGCACCGTTTCTCAGCTCGGATCGGCACAGCAAACTCAAACCGAGTTCAACTATCACACAGCATCAGCAAAACCAATGAGACTATAGCAAAGTGGGTTTAAAACATGTACACATGCACGTACACACTCACACACACACACACACACACACACACTCACACACACTCTGATTAACGTAAACACACCTGCTGGCTCCACCCATCCCCCAATTTCAAAAAATGCAGCTGTTACCTGAATAGGGTTAACAAAACACACCCAAAGATGTTCCGGCATGTCCGACTGGAGAGGAATACTTACCTACTTACCCCCCCCCCCCCACACACACACACACACACACACACAAACACAAAAACCCTAAGTACCGAAATGTGAGAATCAGGCCCGGGAGATTGTATATCGATAACTCTTAACTAAATACAGACACAAAACTTATTGTGTCTTTATTCAACTAGAGTGGCAGCTTATTCAAAAATACGTAAATGATTCATTCAGGCGTTTTCACCGATTCTTTTCACCGATTTTTTTTGGAAACCGGTGATGATCCCAGAAGAGCTGAACTGCGTATGAAGCAGCATCTTTCACATCGAGCTTAACGGCCGGCTGCTGCTGCGTTTTAACCTCGGACTGAAAGAGCCTCAGACGTTTTAAACAGAGAACTGACGTCCTGATTCAGAGTTTGTTCACGTGAAACAATTTTAAATGAAGGGAAAGGGAATAAACCATTCACAGAATTAAAATGTGGATCTTTCCAACCAATCAGATATCTTACTGTTCCCAGTGATGTCACAGTCCCTTCTCATCCAACATGTCTCATTAACTTTCATTCACTCATTATCTTCCACTTTATCCTATATTAGGGTCGCGGGGGGGGGGGGGGCTTGGGATTTCCCATGTTCCCATGTTCTCCCTGTGTCCACGTGGTTTTCCAGTTTCCTCCCACAGTCCAAAAGCATGGATTTAAGATGAATTATGCATGAATACCCCTCTGTATTCCATCCATTATCTTCCGCTATATCCTCTATTCGGGTCGTGGGGGGGGTTCCCCATGCCCATCCAGGGGAGAATGTTTCGGGCGCTGGGCAGACACCCAGGACAGGATGCCAATCTATCACTGGACACTCACTCACACACACACACACTCTATATGGGGCAATTTGGAGAACTCAATTGACCTTGATTCATGTTTTTGGACTGTGGGAGGAAACCGGAGAACCCGGAGGAAACCCACACGGACACGGGGAGAACATGGAAACTCCACCCAGATGGGGATTCGAACCGGGAATCCCTAGTGCTGAGAGGAGAACATGCTAAACCACTAAGACACGGTGCCGCATCCTCATTATATTGTATATTAAATAACTTTTTTATTGTTTAAACCAACCCCGCCCCCCATGACTCTAGTGTAGTGTAAGCAGCCAAGATAACGAGATGAGATTATTTAAATTCAGTATTGCTCCAGTGGTTAGGATCATTCTTCTATATTTTAGGTTGAGATCACATCCATTCAGTTGTTTATAGTTTTCAGAATTCAGTCAATCAGGTTTTTTTTTCGGTTTTTGATCATTCGAATGGAAATGCACACGCCAAATATCTAAATGAGACTTGGTTTCATACGGGACGTACCACAAGGGATAGTTTTATCAGAGGGATGCAGTAAAAATGACTGAATCAGTCGAAAACAGACAGTGTGTACATCATAGTTTCAGAAAATCTGTGTCTCAATCTCATCCACGTTGAACCTGAGAACCTGAGCATGACATTTCAGTTGGGGTCATGCTGTTAATGGCGCCATCGCCTGGTGTGGACGTAACAAAACAGACAGGTTTAAAACTGATTACTGTGAAAGTTCACCGGATCACAAGTGCTTCAGTATTAATGATTTATTCTTAAGAGAGATCTTTTTCTCAGTGGGGTTAGTTTAACTGGCTGCCTCATAATCACCCCAACAGCCAATCAGCAGCGAGCCATCACTGAGACAGGGCTCCCCATCTCCACAACTACAAGCAACAAGCACATCATTTTTACTTTATTAATACATGTTTATTAACATCCTGAAAAACTAACAGAGTGATTTGATAATGAGACATGTTCTCTTTTTGTTCTTTAGTCATCATGTTGATTCTACTAGCAGGCATTTTTCTCCTTCACATCACTTCATTTATCCTTCTGCTTGTTGCAACCATTGAAAATGTAAGTTTCGTTCTCTTTCTTTCACACACACACACACACACACACACACACACACACACACACACACACACACACACCCCCCCCCCCCCCCCCCCCCCCCCCCCCCCCCCCCCCCCCCCCCCCCCCCCCCCCCCCCCCCCCCCCCCCCCCCCCCCCCCCCCCCCCCCCCCCCCCCCATCGTAATTACTAATAGAGTGTCTACCTCACAGGCATGGTGGACGACCAGCACTGTCTCCACTGATATCTGGAGTCGATGGACTTATAACACAAGTCAGTGGACCTCTGGAGAACTTCCGAACACCTATCCTGGAGGTAAACAGATATGCAAATGTTATGTTGATCATTTTAGGAGTTACTCATGGGCCGAGATCAGTGGCTGATATCTGACTGTATATGCAAATGCGATGAAGTACTCTAAAATAATGAAGCCTTCTGTTGTTTCGAGGACTCTACGACGATTACATTGATTTCATGTTTAATAAGTGTATACTTTTTTAATATAAGTATAAAATGTTAACAGTATAAACTAATCTCTCTCTCTCTCTCTCTCTCTCTCTCTCTCTCTTGTATAGATTACTTGCAGGCGGTGCAGGCCAGCTCAGTGTTGGCGTGTGTGTTCTCAGGGCTTGGTTTGTTCGTGTTTGTCGGTCAGCTCTTTACGCTGCCTAAAGGAAAACGTTTCACATTCACTGGAATCTTTCAACTGCTGGCATGTATGCAAGAACACACACACACACACACACACACACACACACACACAGAGTTATTGGCATTATGTGGAGGTTTTGTGCTGTAATTAAATGTTCAGGATGATGATGACGAAGCCTTTGTAAAAATGCAGCTCCATTGTTTACCCCAACTTTATGTTGTTTTGCTCACTGTGACTTTCCCGTACATTTGGCGCCCCCCAGTGGTACAGAAAATATGCACAATGCACTAGGCATGTATTATGAGCATGTGGCACGTTAATCATTAATTCATTAGTTATCTTATTCCCTCATCTGTTCAGGGTACTGAACATACATTTCCATCAAAAACAATTTCTTTAGTTCAGTGAGTAGCATGCTTTAAGACTGTGGGATGAATAAACCAACGCGTCCTTTCAGTATCCATTTAAACTTATCCACAGAGTTCTGAAGCCTATCCCAGAAAAGAATACTTAACACATGACAAGAAAGACCTCTGGGCTTATTTAATAAGGGTGTTTTATTTGTAATTCGGTTTGCTCGGTTCATCCACACACAGAGTAGAGATTAAAATGTTGTATTTTCTTTCCCTTCACATCACATTCATACTGACAATTTAACATTGAGCCAAAAGATATACATCTAAATATTATAAGGTCACAAACAAATGGCTGGTAGAATATATTCCTTCTTGAACAGTGCAGTGTGCTGGGATAGGCATTAATGTCATTCATTCATCCATCCATTATCTTCCGCTTTATCCTCTATTAGGGTCGCGGGGGGGGGGTTCCCCATGCCCATCCAGGGGAGAACGTCTCGGGCGCTGGGCAGATAGACCCAGGACAGGGCGCCAATCCATCGCTGGGCACACACTCACTCACACACACACACTCTATATGGGGCAATTTGGAGAATTCAATGGACCTTGATCCATATTTTTGGACTGTGGGAGGAAACCGGACAAACCGGAGGAAACACACGCAGACACGGGGAGAACATGGAAACTCCACCCAGATGGGGATTCGAACCGGGAATCCCTAGCGCTGAGAGGAGAACATGCTAAACCACTAATCCACCGTGCCGCCCGCATTGATGTTATTTCAGTGTTTATTTTCATGTAAAGCTATAACACACACACACACACACTCACACACACACACACACACACACACACACACACACACACACACACACACACAGCGGCAGTTTATTATAAAGACAAACCTTTATGAAGGCGGCTTCTTCTGTATCTTCTGAAGAACCATGTTGGTTCCGTCTCTGTCCACATGTCCGTTGTGTCTCGGGATTTGTGTGGCAGTGTGTAGACATGTTCACTTAAACCACAGATCGATCACTTATTAATCACAATTAATCAACCAAAGCTGATTAAAGCGAAATTAATGCATCAAACATGTTATTTTTAAATAATATTATATAAATAATAGAGTTAAAAAATTAGTCGAATCAGCTCCTGATATTTGTTTTCGCCTCTGAATAAAAGAGTTTCGAAATAAAGGAACAGAAATCAGACGCTATTTTAAAATTCAGCGCGTGGCTCTCGAGGTTCAAACGGGAACCGTGTGCCGCCAGTGTTCACACGGTTCCAGGGTGACATCTAGCGGTAGAGGCATGTATAGCAGCGTGCAACATTCAAAATTGCTCACTCATCTGGACTCGTTCAGTTTGTGATGCAGTTCCGTCAGCTGAGAGGATGTTTTCGATCCTCACAGAGACATTAATACCATTATCCACCACAGGGAGGATCCATCCATTAAATTCCACTTAATCCTCTATTAGGGTCGCGGAGGGGGGGGTTCCTCATGCCTATTATGGGGAGAATATTTTGGGCGCTGTGCAGTTACAGGACAGGGTGCCAATCTCTCACATACTAGATATGGGGCAATGTGCATTCTGTTGACCTTGATCCATGTTTTTGGACTGTGGGAGGAAACCGGAGAACCCGGAGGAAACCCACGCAGAAACGGGGAGAACATGGAAACTCCACCCAGATGGGGATTCTAAGCCACCGAGCCGCCCCACAGGGAGGAATATGAACCTTAAATACATTTGAAGATCCAACATCAATTTATCTAATCTAAATCTACAGAATCTCCCAAAAATCAAATCATAACATGAAGGTTGGACAGGTGTAGAAACATGGAGGTGAATCTAATGACATGATATGAAATTTAAAATATATATTTGTGTGTGTGTGTGTGTGTGTGTGTGTTTCTCAGGTTTGTGTATCATGATTGCTGCCTCCATCTACACTGATATCTTCCACAAAACCGGTAGCAAAATTGATCAGACTGGACAGTACGGTCCGAGTTTCATCATCGCCTGGGTGAGCTTCAGTCTCACCTTCATCTCCTGTGTCATCTACTTCGTCCTGCGGAAGAAAGCGGCCTAAAGAGTTCACACTCTCTCACTCACTATCTCTCCCTCTTTCCCACTCCCTCTCTCTCTTTATATCTCTCTCTCTCTCTGCCACACACACAGGCATGTGCATGCAAACACGCACACGCACACACACACACACACACACACACACTTCTATAATAAATAATATTCTCCATACTCTTTAAAGTTGAAGCTGTTACAGCAGGAGAGGACCATGTCCACGGTTACCACTTATAGTTATTAAAATGTGGGGGGGGAAAGATTTTTTAAAAGTACCCTAAGTCTCAGTATCTGAAATGTTTTTGTGAGTAATAATTCATAAAGACTGCGTGTGTTAATGTCTCCTGGATTCATTTTCCCCTCTTTGTCTCTTATTTCTGACCCTTCTTTGACTTGACTCCCTTTAAATAACAATTTTAAGAGAACTGACTATAATAGAATACCTTCGAAATGCAACTTTAACAATCCACAAACTATCCTATCCTCTTAACCTGACTGTCACAACGACTAGTCAGCTGGTTAGTCAGCTAAACTAACTCTGTGTGCAGCAAACGCTGAACGATATTAAACTCTCACAGACTTAATGCACTGCCATGTGAAGGAAGGTGCCTTCAGGGGTCAATAAAGTAAAGTATTGGTTCATGAAACCAAAAGTAGTTTGCAGCTTCGCTGAACTCGCTGTTGCTAATGACTCGTTACACTAACCGAGCTGACCGCTTCACACCTGACCGTTCACTCAACACACGGCTGTACGACATTCTGCAGAATGAAATCGCTTACATTTTGTGTGTTTCATGCTCATAACTATTTCTGTTTCAGATGATGATTAATGAGACTGCATGTAAACACGTTCAGGCTAAAATGAGTTTATATATAAATATAATGTGCTATATTGTTATATATAGTATTATTTAGTATCAATCATTTTAAATGTTATTCTTTTTTATTATTGTTGCAATTCTCTTTGATGTTATGTGTTTAATAAAGTTTTAACCACGAAGGCTGCTGGTTTGTGTCTTTGTTCTTTCACTTTAACAATCACAAGTGTTTTGTAAAAAAAAAAAAAAGCAAATAAAATCTGATTTTGTTCTGAAACCCAAACAAAATACTGAATTCATTATTAAACGTTAAAAACCAAATCAAAAATCAGTACCACACAGAACAGGGCATTACAAATAAAACCAGTGACCTCTGACAGAGGGTTAAAGTGAGGCTTCAACAGGCATGAAGCCGACCGGTGAGCAATTAACATAAATGAGGTTCTAATGAGCCGGCACAGTGGCTTAGTGGTTTAGCATGTTCTCCTCTCAGCACTAGGGATTCCCGGTTCGAATCCCTATCTGGGTGGAGTTTCCATGTCCTACCCGTGTGTGAGCCTGTGTGAGTGAGTGTCCGGTGATAGATTGCCCCCCTGTCCTGGGTGTATCTGCCCAGCGCCCGAAACGTTCTCCCCTGGATGGACATGGGGAACCCCCCCCCCCCCCGCGACCCTAATAGAGGATGAAGAGGAAGATAATGGATGGATGGAGGATCTAATGAACTGAGGCTGTAGTCCAGAGGTTCTTAAACTTTTCAAACAAAGTAGCATCCATTATCAAACTAAAACGTTAAAGTACTAACTCTGTTTTACGTCACAGAACAACAAACATCACTCAATCAGGTGTGAGTTTATATTAATGTAATACGGTACGAGAGGGCGTGGCATCAGTCTGAATAAATAACAAAGAAGAGGAAACGTTTCCCGTGATTTATTTGTGGAATAGAGGATTAAGAAGAAGATAATAAAAGAATGAATGCACAACCTGGAGTGTCGTATTGCTTTTATAAAATAGTTACACATTACAACGCATTAGAGGCGGCACGGTGGCTTAGTGGTTAGCACATTCGCCTCTCAGCACTAGGGATTCCCGGTTCGAATCCCCATCTGGGTGGAGTTTCCATGTTCTCCCCGTGTCTGCGTGGGTTTCCTCCGGGTTCTCCGGTTTCCTCCCACAGTCTAAAAACATGGATCAAGTTAATTGAATTCTCAAAATTGCCCCATATAGAGTGTGTCTGTGTGAGTGAGTGTGTGCCCAGCGATGGATTGGCACCCTGTCCTGGGTCTGTCTGCCCAGCGCCCGAGACGTTCTCCCCTCGATGGGCATGGGGAACCCCACCGACCCTAATAGAGGATAAAGCAGAAGATAATGAATGAATGAATTACAACGCATTATAATAAAAAAATAATTAAAAAAATCCTACAACGTACAGTAATATATTCAAAATACCGCCATCTAGTGGCCAAATTACTGTATTGTACTAAGAGAGAAAGAAAGTAACTCAGAATTTCGACTTTTAAACTCAGAATTCTAAATTACTTTTTTTTTTTGTCGTGACGGGCTTCCATAAAGAACCACTGCTGTAGGCAATTCACTCAAACAAGACTGAAACGAGACAATCATGAGGCCTGGAACTCAGGAAACAAATGACTTAGGTTGAATGTTATACTTACGTATAACCTCTCTAATAAAACTGTGTTATGTTTTGTAAACATTGACAGATTTAGAATTTGCTGACGGCAGCACATGCTATGTGAAGATGGAGAAGTACTAACAAAACTTGTACATTTCTCTTTTTTATATATATATGAATCAGTCTATAGAACTTAGAACTTTGTGTTTAACCAGCCCAAGCAAACTCATGTCCCTCCATTACTCACTTCCCTCTGTTGTCTCCCTGTAGCTGCTGCATTCAGTACTGGTCACTGACTCTGGCCCACAGAACCATTTCTGGATCTTCCCCCTCCTACCTTCACTCCATCTTTTCTAAATACACTCCGACTCGTTCCTTTCGCTCCAGTGATGATTGCCGCCTGGCGATTCCACCTCACCGAGGAGCTGATTCTTACTCCGTGGTGTTCACCACTGCAAAATGGTGGAATGTTCTTCCCAACTCTGTCCGTAGGGCAGAATCACTAAACAGTTTTAAAAAATGACTGAAGACGCATCTCTTTAACAAATACTTGTTGTAAAAAAATAGATAAATAAGGGGGGGGGGGGGGGCGCCGCAGCATCGAATAACAATCAGGTTTGATGAATTTACAGTATAGTTGGTTTCTTCATGGCTTCTGACTCGTGGTGTTCTCATTTGTAAGTCGCTTTGGATAAAAGCGTCTGTTGAATGACTAAATGTAGATGTAAATGTAGAACATGTAGTTCTAATCATTTGATTCTGTCCGGCTGGGTTACGTTGCATAATGTCTTTAAATAATGATCCATACAGGATCCATGAAGGGGACACGTCCATGTGTCGTGCGATGGAAGGGCTTGGGAGGAGTGGAATGCATTACAGGAATGGTTTTGGTCATGAGGATCCCAGCCCTTCATGGTCTCCTTTGTGCTTTATGCTCAGCAGTAGGCGTGACACATTCCCATAAGTATGTTGTTATTGCATTTATCCTTTAATGTAGGCCTCGTGTGCTGATCTGTATTCTGTGGTGGGGCTGTTTGTTCTTGAACACCCCCACCCCATTAGCCCTCAGAGTCAGCTAACTCTAAAACTGGATTTGACTGTATGGTATTATTCAATCTTAAATGAAACAGCTGGAATATAACACACAAACCTCAATTCATTTCATTCATTCATTATCTCCCGCTTATCCTCTATTAGGGTCGTGGTGGGGTTCCCCATGCCCATCCAGGGGAGAACGTCTCGGGCGCTGGGCAGATAGACCCAGGACAGGGCGCCAATCCATCGCTGGGCACACACTCACTCACACAAACACCCTCTATATGGGGCAATTTGTAGAATTCAATTAACTTGATCCATGTTTTTGGACTGTGGGAGGAAACCGGAGAACCCGGAGGAAACCCACGCAGACACACACAAACACACTCACTCACACAAACACACCCACAAACACACCCACAAACACACCCACAAACCTAAATGATTTCATAATCTGTTATATTTATAAAAATGTCTCATGAAACTGCTTGTCTTTTCTCCTTTTTTTAATTTTTTTTTAATGAATCTGATTGGTTCAGGATTTTTTTGGAGACTTTATTTTTTTGAAT
The DNA here is from genome assembly GCA_019802435.1 of Corydoras maculifer. Lineage (NCBI taxonomy): Eukaryota > Metazoa > Chordata > Actinopteri > Siluriformes > Callichthyidae > Corydoras > Corydoras maculifer. The sequence goes on along the minus strand of JAFMOD010001067.1, from coordinate 148,785 downwards.
TCTGGCTGTGAGTTGACGCACCGATGAGTCTTTCGGTTCGAGGTGTTTCCTTTCTAGACTTGAGATTAGGATTCTGGTGATCTCATGTTTGTGTCATGTGATTGTCCTCGGTGTCTTTTTGTCCAGCAGTCCTTGTGTGGTCGTGTGTTCAGACCGAGACGCTGTGAGCAGGCGACCTTTGGGTGGTGTGGACAGCACTCCATTAGATGAAGTTTAACCAGAGTACCATGTGATTTTGGGTCCAACCACAGCTTCTGAAGTGCTCTTGGCGTGCAGGATGAATACTTTGTTTTAGTGTTTTGTGTTTTTATCCTGTTTTGTCTCACAGGATGAACTCAAGGTCTGAGAGAGCAGCTGTGGTGATAAAATACTGCTCTTATTGTTAAGCTGTTCTCATGTCGAGCTGTGTATTACACTGTTTAGGATTCTATAGTAAAACCACGACGTTCAGATGTTAAAGATTCTCCTCTTTTTAAATGATTCCACAAAACAGGACGGACTGCCACCAGCTTTGTCTTCAATCCGTGCAGTTTTAACTTTTACATTTCAAGCATTAAAACCATTTATTTTTGTAGAATTGTTCTGAATTATTATGATTAGGCATTCAATCTTTTGATCGTATATGAACATATTTAAAAGAACAAACAGACTGGCAGAGTGTAAGAGCGACAGAGAGATGGATGGATGCTGCCTGCATTGTTTTTATCTCTCGTTGCTGATTCAGGGATTTACAGAATGCGGCCGACGTGGCTGCATCCTGAATCCAGCTCGGCTATTTCTGGAGTCTCAGTGTGTGTTTGGACTCCGGGACTATAATTTTGGAATCTGGCTCCGAAAGGTTTCACATCACAAAAACATCATCCGGACCTTATAATTGTGCAGTGTGTCCTGGGATTACCCGTTTTCAGCAGCACCCCGACTCTGTGACCCGACTCCGACCCGACTGTCTTTAGGCAGGTTAAATAAAAACCTTTATACTCGTTAATAAACAGTCTTCATTTGTGGGCTCATAAGCTACTGACTTTGTGAATGTAAAATGATGTCATGTATCTGCGCCACATGAGGAAAACATTAACGACGCAGATGCAAAGCTTTAGCAGCAGACTGTAGTTTGTGAAATAAACTGAATATAAACTAAAACAATAAATCTGAGGCTTATCTGCAAGTACAGCTTCATTAAAATGACTGAAGAACCTTAAGAAGTCTTCACCAGATTTAACAAAACAACAAAATCTAAATCAACAAGTGACAGCAGTGATGCCTATGTAACAGTTTGATGTTTAATTTTCATTAATGAAGTATGTTCTTTAAAGTCGGTTAAAAATGGCATAAACACGTTTCCTATGAAGGATGTTTTCATTTATTGACATTATGAGTTTTATTTGTATTTTATATAATAAATTAATCAATAGGGCAGCACGGTGGCTTAGTGGTTTAGCATGTTCTCCTCTCAGCGCTAGGGATTCCCGGTTCGAATCCCTATCTGGGTGGAGTTTCCATGTTCTCCCCATGTCCGCGTGGGTTTCCTCTGGGTTCTCCGGTTTCCTCCCACAGTCCAAAAACATGGATCAAGTTAATTGAATTCTCAAAATTGCCCCATATAGAGTGTCTGTGAGTGAGTGTGTGCCCAGCGATGGATTGGCGCCCTGTCCTGGGTCTATCTGCCCAGCGCCCGAGACGTTCTCCCCTGGATGGGCATGGGGAACCCCACCGCGACCCTAATAGAGGACAAGCGGGAGATAATGAATGAATGAATGAATTAATTAATAAAAAGTTCAGTAATAAGATGCAAAATATAAAGACTACTGTGACATCATAGCGTGTTAATTCCTGATTAATTATATTTGAAAAGATTTAATTTTTTAAGATTTAATTTTAATAAAGCAATTTTAGTGAAACTGCTCTGGTGTTTCAGAAGAAATATGAAAGGTATAAAAAAAGCCAGGAACCTCCCAAAGATACAAAAATACATTACAGCACATTTCTCTGAAAATATCTGCACTTGCCAGCTTCTGTGTGTGTGTGTGTGTGTGTGTGTGTGTGTGTGTTTGTGTGTGTGTGTGTGTGTGTGTGTGTGTGTGGTATCTGATATCTGATTCCTCAACCAATCACATCGATCAGGTCCCGGTTCTGTTGTACATATAAACCCAGTGAATGTGAGAGAACATCTGTTCCGTCCAGTTCAGAAGAAGAAGATGAAAACTCTTACAATTCTGTTGCTGTGTGCCTTCATCACCCTGTGTGTGTCTGCAGGTAATGTACAGTGTGTGTGTGTGTGTGTGTGTGTGTGTGTGTTTCTACTGATTTGGTGAGATTTTATGATGTGTATTTTGTGTTTGTTGCAGGTGTGCCAGACTCCTCAGACCCTAAGCATGACCAACCCAATGATGAAGGTATTTGTGTTTTGTGTGTGTGTGTGTGTGTGTGTGTGTGTGTGTGTGTGTGTGTGTGTGTGTGTGTGTGTGTGTGTGTGTGTGTGTGTGTGTGTGTGGTTTGAAATAACAGGATGATGCAGAATCTCGACAGACAGCCGATGACATCATATATCTACCCACCAGAAAACAATAACTCATAAAGCCTGTTATAATGTAGATGTAATTAGTTAAATTATTTAAATTGATTTCCATATTTGATTAGAACAGAAATCTGAACTATTAACCGACCAATCAGAATAAAGTTTTTAACAGAGAAGTGCTGTGATGTTTTATCAAAGAGGTTTTTAAAAATCAATCATGCTAAAGAAAGATCAGTGGGAAGATTGGAAGAACATTTACACATTAAAACCAAGCAATAAAAATATTATAACAATACACACACAGCTCGACTTTATGACATCATAAAACTACAACGGTAACAAATATTTATATAACTGAAGATTCACCATCATTCATCATAAATGATCTGATGTGTAAAATGTGTGTGTGTGTGTGTGTGTGTGTATTCAGCTCTGTTTGTGGAGAAAGATATTGCAGCCTCTGTGGTGAGACAGAAAAGAGCTCCTGAATTGACCCTGGCTCAGCTGGAGAGGTACACACACACACACACACACACACACACACATATTCTCATACACAAAAAAACAACACCTACATGTACACTCATGTTGTCTCTCCCATTCTCTCTCTCTCTCTCTCACTCTCTGTCTCTCTCTCTGTCTCTCTCTCTCTCTCTCTCTCTCTCTCTCTCTCTCTCTCTCTCTCTCTCTCTCTCTCTCTCTCTCTCTCTCTCTCTCTCTCTCTCTCTCTCTCTCTCTCTCTCTCTCTCTCTCTCTCTCTCTCTCTCTCTCTCTCTCTCTCTCTCTGTCTCTCTCTCTCTCTGTCTCTCTCTCTCTCTAGTTTGCGAGAGGTGTGTGAGGTAAACATGGCCTGTGATGAGATGATGGACACATCTGGAATCATCGCCGCTTACACTCATTACTACGGACCAATCCCTTACTAAATGCTTTTCAACACCAAGAATCAAAGAATGGAGAGTTGGGAGAAGCTTCATAGCAAGACTTTAAGAAAAAAAATGAATTTAGAATAGAACTCAGTGTCACTTGTTTTCTGAAAGAGAGAATTCAGAGATGTATCCTACATTCGAGTTGTTACGTCATCACTTGATGACATCATCAGGGACTAGTCATCCCATGTGTTACTATGACCTGTTGAAAAATGTTTAAAAATAAAAGTGAACACATTAAACCATTCTCTGCTGAATGTAATTATTATTAAGAGTAGATGATAAAATAATAATAATATTAATAATAATAATAATATAATAATAATAATAATAATAATTCATTCATTTATTCATTATCTCCCGCTTTACCCTCTATTAGGGTCGCGGTGGGATTCCCCCATGCCCATCCAGGGGAGAACGTCTCGGGCGTTGGGCAGATACACCCAGGACAGGGCTCCAATCCATCGCTGGGCACACACTCACTCACACAGACACACTCTATATGGGGCAATTTTGAGAATTCAATTAACTTGATCCATGTTTTCGGACTGTGGGAGGAAACCGGAGAACCCGGAGGAAACCCACGCGGACACCGGGAGAACATGGAAACTCTAAACCACTAAGCCACTGTGCCGCCCATAATAATAATAGTAATAATGTTAATAATAATAATAATAATAATAGTAATAGTAAGCTTGTCTGTGTGTGTGTGTGTGTGTGTGTGTGAGAGAGAGAGAGAGAGAGAGAGAGAGACAGAGAGAGACAGAGAGAGAGAGAGGCTAATTGTGACAAGTTTTAATGAACAGCAATAATAATAATTAGAATGTAATGTGTGTGTATAGGCGGCACGGTGGCTTAGTGGTTTAGCACGTTCGCCTCTCAGCGCTAGGGATTCCTGGTTTGAATCCCTATCTGGGTGGAGTTTGCATGTTCTCCCCGTGTCAGCGTGGATTTCCTCTGGGTTCTCCGGTTTCCTCCCACAGTCCAAAAACATGGTTCAAGTCAATCGAGTTCTCCAAATTGCCCCATATAGAGAGTGTGAGTGTGTGTCTGTGTGAGTGAGTGTGTGCCCAGTGATGGATTGGCGCCCTGTCCTGGGTGTATCTGCCCAGCGCCCGAGATGTTCTCCCATGGATGGGCATGGGGAACCCCACCGTGACCCTAATAGAGGAGATAATGAATGAATGTGTGTGTATATTATATAACAGCTTGTGCTCTGTGTGTGTGTGTGTGTGTGTGTGTGTGTGTGTGTGTGTGTGTGTGTGTGTGTGTGTGTGTGTGTGTGTGTGTGTGTGTTTGTATGTGTGACCCTAGTAGAGGAAAAAGTGGAAGATAATGCATTATTATTATTATTATTATTATTATTATTATTATTATAAATTATTATTATACATGATGCTATAACTACAACATTTTGGAAATAAATTCACTTGCTGTGAAAATAAAATAGTTAAGTCATAAAAACAGAAACGAAATCAGACAAATTAACAGTTGATTTGAATGTTTGTTTCATGTGTTTTTTTTTTTTTTTTTTTTTTTTTTTTTTTTTTTTTTTTTTTTAAATTTTTTTTTTTTTTTTTTTTTTTTTTTTTTTTTTTTTTGTTCTTTTTTTTTTGTTTTCAAATTTTTTTACATCTTTTGTTTTTTATTAAAAATTAATTAGTGAAATGACTTAAAAACACATCTTTATCTATAACACAGTTTAATTTTTTTAGTTAGCAGAACCTATGACATTTTTCTTACATTTTCTTATTTGCATGCTCCACTGCGCACGCTCACATTATCACTATTATTATTACCATTCATTCATTCATTCATTCATTATCTTCCGCTTATCCTCTATTAGGGTCGCGGTGGGGTTCCCCATGCCCATCCAGGGGAGAACATCTCGGGCGCTGGGCAGATAGACCCAGGACAGGGCGCCAATCCATCGCTGGGCACACACTCACTCACACAGACACACACTATAGGGGCAATTTTGAGAATTCAATTAACTTGTTCCATGTTTTTGGACTGTGGGAGGAAACCGGAGAACCCGCCCCCCCCCCCCCCCCCCCCCCCCCCCCCCCCCCCCCCCCCCCCCCCCCCCCCCCCCCCCCCCCCCCCCCCCCCCCCCCCCCCCCCCCCCCCCCCCCCCCTATTATTACCAAGTTATAAAATTTTAAAATTATATAATTTATATATAATAATTAATCATTTATTTGATGGGGAAATTGTGGAATTCCCCATCGTGGGACAAATAAAGGTTAATGATAAAATTTGAATTGAAACCATCTGTGTTTCTGAATGACGGCTGAATGTAATGTCTCTCTCTGGACAGCAGGGCGGTGCTGCTATGCGTTAATGCTTCAGTGCAGTCTGAATGAATTGTGTAGAAGAAGCGCTGAGTGGGTAAACATGGCGTGTTAGCGGCGGCTCGTCGCTGTTAATGAATCTTCTCTTGTTTAATGAATTTAATTTAACATTTAAAACCGAAGCGGCGGAGCGGCGTTCGCTTTGATCTTCGTTTTTTCTGCGTGAGTGAGGTAAACGGTGTTTAAGTGACCCGCAGCGTTTATAGAACGCGGTTAGCAGCGTTAGCATTAACCGCAGCGCTGTTTGAGCGAATCTGTTGTTTAAGGTTCTGATTTTAAAATGTAATAAAGTTTAAAACCCGGAGTTTTTAACAATAATGATCAGCCGGCAACCTTTAAACGAAATAACAGAGGAAGAAAAGTCTCCGTGATCAGAACTGTCCATGAATTAAACAGAAATAATCAAACAGAGGGCGGTGGCTTAGTGGTTTAGCATGTTCTCCTCTCAGCACTAGGGATTCCTGGTTTGAATCCCCATCTGGGTGGAGTTTGCATGTTCTCCCCGTGTCCGTGTGGGTTTCCTCCGGGTTCTCCGGTTTCCTCCCACAGTCCAAAAACATGGATCAAGTCAATTGAGTTCTCCAAATTGCCCCATATAGAGTGAGTGTGTTTCCAGTAATAGATTGCCCCCCCCTGTGTATCTGCCCAGCGCCCGAAATGTTCTCCCCTGGATTGGCATTGTGAAACCCCCCTAATAGAGGATAAAGCTGAAGAAACAGAAATATGGCTTCATCTGTTTATGAGTTCAGTTTAGCACAAGTGTGTGTGTGTGTGTGTGTGTATATATATATATATATATATATAATGTATGTGTGCGTGTGTGTGTGTAGTTAAAGGTGTGTGCTTGCCATCATGGGACGCAGATCAACCTCATCCACCAAGAGTGGAAAGTTCATGAACCCTACAGACCAGGCCCGTAAGTATGGAATCATCATCATCATCATCATCATCATGATCCTTTACCCAAAACATTACCAACAAACAGTGGTGTGTGTGTGTGTGTGTGTGTGTGTGTGTGTGTGTGTGTGTGTGTGTGTGTGTAGGCAAGGAGGCCAGGAAGAGGGAGCTTAAAAAGGTAAGATTATCCTCCTGTGGTGTTTAAAGGAAAAGTCTTTATTATCATAGCAGGAGATAAGTGTGTGTGTGTGTGTGTCTGTGTGTCTGTGTGTGTGTGTGTGTGTGTGTGTGTGTGTCACAGAACAAGAAGCAGAGAATGATGGTGAGAGCTGCAGTGCTGAAGATGAAGGACCCAAGACAGATCATCAGAGACATGGAAAAGCTGGATGAGATGGGTGTGTGTGTGTTTGGGGGAGGGGTGTGTGTGTGTGTTATTATTTTTATTTATTAATTTGAAGCATTTTGTGTTGAGCTGTAATTTACACAGTGTTATCTTTTTACACTTTATAAAAGCTGTTTGTGTTCCATAAGTTTTCTTTTGGGTGAAATTGGCCCGTGTGTGTGTGTGTGTGTGTGTGTGTATCAGAGTTTAACCCCGTGCAGCAGCCGCTGCTGAACGATAAAGTTCTGCGCGATAAGAGGAAGAAGCTGCGAGAGACCTTTGAGAGAATTGTGCGTCTGTACGAACGAGAGAATCCCGAAATGTACAAAGAGCTGAGGAAAATCGAGCTGGAGTACGAGACCAAGCGAGGACAGCTCTCCATGTACTTCGATTCGGTCAAGGTAGGTGTGTGTGTGTGGGGGGGGTCTCAAAAATCAGAATCAGGATATTTTCTTAATCCCTGGGGGTGAAATTGGGGCAGGTACAGGTGTCTCATTTTCATTGTGACAGAAAACAAAGAAAGAATAAAGAAAAGAACTAAAACTAGTAATAATAATAATTAAAGGCGGCACGGTGGCTTAGTGGTTTAGCATGTTCTCCTTTCAGTGCTAGGGATTCCTGGTTAGAATCCCCATCTGGGTGGATTTTGCATGTTCTCCCCATGTCTGCGTGGGTTTCCTCTGGGTTCTCCAGTTTCCTCCCACAGTCCAAAAACATGGATCAAGTCAGTTGTGTTCTCCAAATTGCCCCATATAGAGTGTGTGTGTGTGAGTGTGTGCCCAGCGATAGATTGCCCCCCCTGTCCTGGGTGTATCTGCCCAGCGCCCGAAACGTTCTCCCCTGGATGGGCATTAGAAACCCCCCCCCCCTGCGACCCTAATAGAGGATAAAGATAAAGATAACGGATGGATAACAATAAGTACGTCATTAAACTGTAAAGAAGTCAAAATTTAATTTAATTAATTGTATGCTCTTTTGATCCCTGTTTAATTAATTAATTCATTCATTATCTTCCAATTATCCTCTATTAGGGTCGCGGTGGGGTTCCCCATGCCCATTCAGGAGAGAACGTCTCGGGCGCTGGGCAGATAGACCCAGGACAGGGCGCCAGTCCATCGCTGGGCACACACTCACTCACACAGACACACTCTAAACGGGGCAATTTGGAGAATTCAATTAACTTGATCCATGTTTTTGGACTGTGGGAGGAAACCGGAGAACCCGGAGGAAACCCACGCAGACACGGGGACAACATGGAAACTCCACCCAGATGGGGATTCGAACCGGGAATCTCTAGCGCTGAGAGGCGAACGTGCTAAACCACTAAGCCACCGTGCCGCCCCCCTGTTTAATTACGGGGAATAAATGAGGAACCTCTCACAGTTGTAATTAGAGAGGGAGCTTCCTGCGTATGTTTGAAGGCGCCACACTATTTCAGATCTGAGGTTGATCACCGTCTCAGAGCTTCATTGGGATGTGAACAAGGCGTCGCATCTAAATAAAAATAAAGCTAAAACACGTGTGTGTGCTGGTGAATCGGACCTCAGCATGGCCGGGTCTCAGTGCAGCTGTTACACACTGATGAGGTCACAGCGGTGAACTTCAAACCTCTGGCGCCGTCCTGCCGAATGCATCACTGCCTCTCCTGCCCTGACAGAATGCAGAGTCGGTGGAGGTGGACAGCATCCCTCTCCCGGACATGCCTCATGCGCCATCCAGTGTGCTCATCCAGGACATCCCTCTGCCCGGAGCGCAGCCCCCATCCATCCTCAAAAAGACCTCCAGCTTCGGGTGAGTTCCTCTGAGAGGATCTGTTCCTCTGATGGTGGTGTTTTTTCAGAGCCGCTCGTTTCATGCGCTGCGTTTGTTTCAGTAAAACGGCCGCGGTGTCCGCAGCAGCCATGGCCGGGGTTCCTCGGCTGCCGCCTGGACGTAAACCTCCGGGACCCCCACCTGGTCCTCCACCACCCCAAATACTGCAGCTTTATAAATCAGGTACACACACACACACATATGCACACACATTCATGCAAATGTAGTTGGGAGTCGTCTAGTGGGGGGGCTCAACATCCATCTTACACCTTATCCTCTGTTGGGGGGGGGGGGGGGTTCCCCATGCCCATTCAGGGTAAAACGTTTCGTGCGCTTGGCAAATACACCCAGGACAGGGGGGCAATCTATCTTACACATACACACACATACTCTATATGGGGCAATTTGGAGAATTTAATTGCTCTTGATCCATGTTTTTGGACTGTGGGAGGAAACTGTAGAACCTGGAGGAAACCCACGTGGACACGGGGAGAACATGCAGACTCCACCCAGATTGGGATTCGAACCGGGAATCCCTAGCGCTGAGAGGAGAACATGCCAAACCACTAAGCCACCGTGCCGCCCGGAGCTGAACATGTACCCATAAATTATATTAAAGCATCATTTTTAGGGGTCACATGACGGCGTGCAGATCCCCAGCCGGGCCTCCGACCCGCTGCAGGCCTGCGTGTGACGTGTGAGGCCTGTGTTTGCAGATTTGGGTGGGGACGTGGAGCGGATGGACATGGCTGAGCGAGACAGCGACAGTAATTCGGAGGGAGGGGATGACGAGAGCGATTTGGACGAGCACAGCGACAGCGACAGGAACGAGACGCCGGAGAAGAGGGGCGTGGACGACGAGCGCGAGGACGAGCGGGACCGAGGTGGGGCGTCGCACCGGGAGGCGCTGCTGGTTGCCATGGTGTCTGTTTAGGGTCGCGCTGACGTTCGTTCCCTGCTGCAGGTCGCACCGTGCGCTTCGCCGACGTTCCGGCATCGGGGAAGCAGAAGAGGAAGAGGATGGTGAAGAAGTCGAAGGTCATCACCCCGCTTCAGGCCATGATGTTGAGGATGGCAGGTGATTCGGACCCGGGACCAAAGAGAGGGAGACCATGAGGTCAACGGTGAGACAGACCACGTTCTGACACCGTGTGTGTGTGTGTGTGTGTGTGTGTGTGTGTAGGTCAGTCTATCCCTGAGGAAGAGGAGGTGGAGGAGGATGAATACTCGGACTCTGATCAGTCCGACTCCGGGGACATGGAGCCCCCAGGTGATGACCAACCAGCGCCCCCGTTAACCCGACTTCCGCCACCGTCTGCCCCGATGGGTGTACTGCCCCCGCAGCATCCCCCGCCCCTCATGCAGCCTCCACCGATGACGGGCCCTCCTCCATTAGGCCCACCCCCGGGTCCCCCTATGAGACCTCCAGGTCCACCTTCAGGACCGCCTCCCGGACCGCCACCAGGTAAAAATCGAACGTCAGCTGATGCAGTGAGAAACCGAGCCCGCGGTCATGTGATCACAGGTCTGCTTTCATGTTTACAGGAGCCCCTCCCTTCCTGAGACCCCCATCGCTGCCTGGTGCCCTGAGGGGCCCGATGCCCCGCATGTTGCCTCCTGGTCCGCCTCCCGGTCGTCCTCCGGGTCCGCCACCTGGCCCTCCACCTGGCCTTCCTCCGGGCCCACCCCCTAGAGGACCACCTCCCAGATTGCCACCTCCTGCACCACCAGGTATGGATCAGCTCACATGGCTCCGCCCATTTTTCCACTCTGGCTTTAATGTAATCAAAACAAACTGTTTCCCCCGTAGGAATCCCTCCACCACCTCCTCCCCGCGCCGGACTCCCTCGCATGGCTCCACCCCTCTCCATGTTCCCGCCCCCTCTCAATCCTAATGTGCTGAGCGCACCCCCCAGCATCGTTCCTCGCCAGAAACCCCCGACCTCCATCACCAATAACTCCGGCGAGTCCTCCATTTTAGCCCCTCCCTCTATCTCTATTCGACCTCCTTCCTCCCTGCAGATGCCCCCGCCTCCTGGAACTGTACCCGGCCCGGCCCACCTCTCTACTCACACCATCGAGAAGCGCGCCAGTATAACCAGCGCCGCGGGGGGCCAGTCGGGCGCCGCCACCATTTCGGCCAAGCCGCAGATCATCAACCCCAAAGCCGAGGTGACCCGCTTCGTCCCGACCGCGCTGCGCGTGCGCAGGGATCGCGTCACCCCCCAGGGAGCGCCACCCACGGAGAGGGGCATGAAACGAGACGAGGAGCGGGGAGGTCACAGCACGAAGGCCACGCCTACCGGAAACACCGCGCAGCCGGGCGTGAGCTCCGCGCCTCCCAACATGAAGACCAAGGACCAGGTGTACGAGGCGTTCATGAGGGAGATGGAGGGCTTGCTGTGAGCTGGAGGCTGGTGCTCACTGCTTTTAGTGTTTTTGTTCTAGCAGTCGGTGGTGGAGCAGGTGGTGGAGCACCTGGTGGTGCTGAAATGTCGACGTTGCTGCAACTGTTCGTTTAATTCACACCGGAAATCAATACGTGATGGATTATTATTATTTTATTTTTTTTTACGTGATGTTTTAACAAATTCACAAAGCCGTTTTTTGTTGCCCTGACGATGACGTGATTACAAAACCTCGTACAGTTTCAGCACGTTCGACCAATCAGATCGCAGCGCGTCCGTCCGCTTCATTACGGTAACCATCAACGTCAGTCACGCCGGCATTCTGCCACCATGCGCTCCTCCTTCAGCTCCGCCCAGATCAGCTGACCTCAGCAGTTTGACGTGGAAGCAACTGTTTTATACGGAGTTTCTTTTTGTTTTTCTATAAGTTTGTAGTTTTACCGTCTGAAGCTGAGCTCAGTGAGATCTCTGTTCCTGTGTTTAAAACCAGAATAAACACTCAAACCTTCTGTCTGTGTTTAAATGTGAACTTCATGATAAAGAAATAAAAGAATCGTACGTCTGTCTGTGTGTTCTGTAGAATTTTTAAAGTTTGTTATATTTCATTTGGGGATCAATGTATATGGAACATCATCACTTTACTTCCATTATCTTCTGCATTATCCTCTACTAGGGTTGCGGGGGGGGGGGGTGTTGCCCATGCTCATCCAGGGGAAGTTTCGGGCGCTGGGCAGATCTATCACTGGACACACACTCACTCACACACACACTCTATATGGGGCAATTTGGAGAACTCAATTGACTTAATCCATGTTTTTGGACTGTGGGAGGAAACCCACGCAGACACGGGGAGAACATGAAAACTCCACCCAGATGGGGATTCGAACCGGAAATCCCTAGAGCTGAGAGGAGAACATGCTAAACCACCAAGCCAGCGTGTCACACCATGAGTTTATTTGTTCACAA
>JAFMOD010001067.1:122607-134721 GCA_019802435.1 Corydoras maculifer | reverse complement strand
AGAACTTGTGGTTAAAGAACCAGCCATGTGACCTGAAGGTCCCAACCGAGAGTACTATGACCCTAGTTTTTTTGGCCATGGGCCCAATTGCTCCCTGATGGCCGTATACAGGGCTGCCCACTGCTCCAGGCTTGTGCACTTTACTTGTGTGTGTGTGTGTTTCACTGCACAGATGAGTTAGAGGATGGAGGGCAGATTCTTTGTGTATAAGCAACTGTGTAGGCAAAATAGAACACTTTATTTTCTTTTATTTCTTTAATATTAATTTATTTCGATTGGTCGTAAGACTTCTGCAGGGCTTGCTGATCTACAGTGAAGCAGTGCACCACCAACACAAGTTTTATAATCCGAACTAGAAATCTGAAATGAGCAATCCCTGCTGCTGAATTACAGTAAATCCTGCAGGTTTCCTTTGGGCCACCAGGTGGTGCTGTAGTTCTGTTTATGACTCTTATTTCCGCTGTTTCTCAGGTGGATAAAATTCTAAAGGAGATTCCCAGAGAGAGACGTACGTTTCTGTTTTCAGCTACCATGACCAAGAAGGTACGTCTCTGCGTCTCACTCTGCTTATTAATGTCTCTCGTTATGCTTCCTCGTTATCTGGACGCGCGTCTGATCGTCTCGTCGTATTTGATTAAATTTAGGTTCAGAAGTTACAGAGAGCTGCGTTAAAAGATCCGGTGAAGTGTGCCGTTTCGACTAAATACGCCACGGTGGAGAAACTGCAGCAGTATTACATCTTCATCCCCGCAAAATACAAGGTGCCGCCATGGAGCATCTGCCTCAACCCCCATCGAACCCGAGTGTGTACAGCTTTGTGATGCAGCGTGTGTGTGTTTCAGGATTGTTATCTGGTCTCCATCCTCAATGAACTGGCGGGAAACTCCTTCATGGTGTTCTGCGGCACATGCAACAACACACAGCGGGTGGCGCTCTTGCTGAGGAACCTGGGCATCATGGCCATTCCACTGCACGGGCAGATGAGTCAGGTACGAGGATGTCAGCGACACGCACTACAATGAGTGTGAATGAGTACACACACGCCCCCATGTGGCTGTGGGTTTAAAATACTGATTATTAAATGATTTACTTTAAATATGAATGAATTATATTCTGTTGTTGTTGTATGATTTTGGTTTCTCTGAATCATATGTGGAGTGGTTGTGTAATTTAGTGTGTGTGTGTGTGTAGAATAAAAGGTTGGGTGCTCTGAATAAGTTCAAGTCGAAGTCCCGCTCCGTTCTGTTGGCGACTGACGTGGCGTCTCGTGGTTTGGACATTCCTCATGTTGACTGTGTCATTAACTTTGACATCCCCACACACTCCAAGGTAACGCCCCCCATGTGGCAAACACTAACACACACGCAAACACACACACACCCCATGGTAATGCCCACTTGTACACGAATACACACAAAAACCTGCTGATAAATCATAAAAGGCTTTAATGGATGTCTGGTGTGGTGTGGTGTATTATGGTGTGTGTGTGTGTGTGTGTGTGTGTGTGTGTGTGTGTGTGTGTGTGTTGCAGGATTATATTCACCGCGTGGGTCGAACAGCTCGAGCAGGACGATCTGGTAAATCCATCACCTTTGTTACACAGTAAGTAAACCTCACACTCTGATTGGTTCAGCACTTCTTCTTGGAGGTGGGTTGTGGGAGGGATGGTGTAAAGCAGGGGTTCTTAATGGGGCTCCTGAGCGCCACCTTGATCAATCTGGTTTTGTGAACGGAGGAAGCGAGGTGGAGCCCCGAGCTCAGTGTGTTGAGTTGGACCAATGCTGTCGAACGAAGCACTGAAACCATTCAATACTTCAAAAGTTAAAAACATTATTTGCACATACAGCTGTATTTTAATTTGCACTTCATCAAATTACTTTTTAGTTTATTTTTTAGACGTTTTGAATGCATTAAAATAAACTTAAATTGTCAAAAAGCTGTTATTGTTATTGTTTTATCACTAATAAGAACCGCATCTTCTGGTTCTACCATACAAACATTTAAAATGGCTGTATTAATTTTTGCACTTTATCAAATTTATTTTGAAGTTTTTTTAACATTTACATAAAAATTTTGACTGTATTCATTTTACGGCAGTAATTTTATTGAATTTGTCTATTTTTGTTAAAATGTTAGTTCTTTTTGGGTTGATAAGCCTGTTGTTGACTGTGGATTTGTTCAAGTACTTTTCATGGAGAAGTTCATATAAAATTTGTTTGTCATTATCATTTCTTGTGATTATTTAACAGGATTTTTACTTTTAAACTGTAAGTGTAATTAATTTAATTACAATGCAAGTACAAAACAATTAAACTAAGATTTAGAAAAGTTATCATTTTGATCAGGACATCGGTAAAAATGCATTATAGGAATAGCCTGCTCATTCAGTACATGCAGATAACTAATAAACATCAGTTAATTGCCACATAACATGAAAAAAAAAAAGGTGGGGGGGGGGGCGCCGCAGCACCAAATAACAATCAGGTTTGACGAATTTACAGTGTAGTTGGTTTTCTCCATTGGATAAATGGATAAAAGCGTCGACTAAATGTAAATGTAATAACTGACAGGGCCTCGGGCCACTTCGTGCTCAACAAATTGGGCCCCGAGGTCTAAAAGTTTAAGAACCCCTGGTGTAAAGCACAGCTGTTGGACAGTGAAACACCTCAGCAGTAACGTGAGGCTGATCATAACAGTCGAGCTGAAACGCTGCGTCTGCTGATTATGATGATGTGGGGATGGTAGCTCAGGGGGCATTGGGCGGTCAATCTGAAGGTTGTGGGTTCAAATCCCAGCTCCACTGAAGTTATCAGTGTGGGTCCTTGAGCAAGACCCTTAACCCTCATTGCTGCAGGGGGCGCTGTGATTAAACCTGTGTTCTGCGTCTGATAAATGAACAAATGTAAATATAAATGATGTTCTCCCACTTTGACTTCAGGTACGACGTGGAACTTTTCCAGAGAATTGAAGCTCTGATTGGAAAGAAACTTCCGGCGTTCCCCACGCAGGAGGAAGAGGTGATGATGCTGGTGGAGCGAGTGAGCGAGGCGCAGAGGTTCGCTCGAATGGTGAGTCTCGTTTCTGTATTTGAGGACAAATGACGAGCTCGTGGGAAATTTTGCTTTAAATTTTAAAAAAATATGTGGGCGGCACGGTGGCTTAGTGGTTTGGCATGTTCTCCTCTCAGTGCTAGGGATTCCCGGTTCGAATCCCCATCTGGGTGGAGTTTGCATGTCCTCCCCGTGTCCGTGTAAGTTTCCTCCGGGTTCTCCGGTTTCCTCCCACAGTCCAAAAACATGGATCAAGGTCAATTGAGTTCTCCAAATTGCCCCATATAGAGTGTGTATGCATGCGTGTCTGTGAGTCCAGTGATAGATTGCCCCCCTGTCCTGGTTGTATCTGCCCAGAGACGCTAATAGAGGATAAAGAGGAAGATGATAAATGAAAGAAACCTGCAGTATTGGAATTACCTTTGGATAATTAATGTTGGAAGGTCAAAGATCAGAGGAACAACCCCCACAGTTTCTCTTTCACCCCCTCCCTCCCTCCCCACCTCCCTCGCTGTCTGTCTGTCCTCCACACTCTTGTTTTCACCCTCATTTTTTTGTTGAACATGTACAATGTTGTTAAAGACCCAAAGGAGCTGTTGATCAGAACAGTGCTAATCGTTCTCGCTCCCCAGGAGATGAAGGAGCAGGGGGGGAAGAGGAAGAGGAAAGGGGGGGACGATGACGCCGATGATGCCGAACACTCCAGCGGCGTCAGGAAGAAAGTGAAGGGAGGAAAGTTCACCAAGCCTGGAGGTTTCAAGAGGGGGCGCTAATCTTCTGTCATGTCTCCTCCCCCCTTCCTTTGTATATAATTCTGTCTGTCTGTGAAATTAAACCCCACATTTCTCACTTCTGCTCTTTTGTTTCTCTTTATGATTTTCTTTTAATGTCACCTTTAAACGAACCGATGGACTTAACATTTATACCTTTAATTTACATCTGTGGCGGCACGGTGGCTTAGGGGTTTAGCATGTTCTCCTCTCAGCGCTAGGGATTCTCGGTTCGAATCCTTCCACAGTCCAAAAACATGTATCAAGGTGAATTGAGTTCTCCAAATTGCCCCCTATAGAGTGTGTATGTGTGAGTAAGTGTGTGTCCAGCGATAGATTGCCCCCCCCTGTCCTGGGTGTATTTGCCCAGCACCTGAGACATTCTCCCCTGGATGGGCATGGGGAACCCCCCAACCTGAGAACTGTTATCTCCAAAAAAGGTGCTTAAGATAAAAGTTTCTGCAAAATAACAATGTAGAGGGTAAAGTAATACAATTAGGAAAAAGTCCCACTACAAGTCCCACTATTATCCAAAGCGACGTACCTTCCTGTACTAAAAATAACAACAAAAAAATATACACATTTTGATTGTAAAAACCAAAAAAATTCCCAAAATTATGTGAGGTTATTTGTTCTTGAATTCAATTTATTTTTGTTGTAAGTTTACGGCCGGTTGAATATTTAACACTTCAGTCGTCTTTATCAGCGGTAAATAATAAAGGCTGGTTCACGGTGATGTGCCTCATCAATAAAATCAGCTAGAGAGTTTCACAGATTCTGTTCAAATGCATTTTTAACATTTTCTGTTCGTAATAACCTTTTAGCTCGTGGATGTTTTAAGTGAACACAAGTTTTATTAATAATGTACAAGGATTCCGCATGAACTGACAAAAGAAACTTCGAGGGTTTAAATGTAAAGTAAATAAAGATTCTTCAGGAACGCCGCTGATTAAAACGCATGCTGATCACCGTCTGGGGGCGGAGCTTTCAGTGGCCGTACCTGTAAATCAGGAGAACATCCCATCAGCACCATGGAACAGAATGTTAAATCAGTGCGTTATACGTGTGTGTGTGTGTGTTACTCACTTCTGAAACTCCCATTCTCTGTTATCAAGAGGACACACCTGCCTGGTCTTCAACCAGCGAGAGATGCAGTGAAAATGGAATGCATGCTGTAAAACAATCATTTATTATTATTATTATTAATATCCTGATTTTGTAATGAAGACTGATGATAGAAGTGCTCAGTGTGTGTCTCACGTTGCACACTCCCCAGGCCACTGTGCACTCCTCTGACGTAGCAGAGGCCTGATTGGCCTGGCACTCAATACCTGCGAACACAATGGGAAGCACATGAGAAGCTCGTTCTTTTAGAACGGCACGTGGTGCGAAAGCCATGAGAGACCAGCGGGAGTACTCACAGAGATCCATGATGTGGTTCCTGCAAATGGCACAGTTATCCACGACGATGTCCCACGCCCACAGAGCCACAGCATTCCACTGCGTCAGAGGAACAGGGCGTTACAACGGAGTTACACAAACAGGGCTTCAAAACTACAGCTTAAAAATCTCCAAACTCGTCACTGGGCTGTACCCAGGGACCCCAGGACACTCACTCAGGCACACTCACAGTGCTCAGGGTGTTGGGCTATCAATCTAAAGGTTGGGGGTTCAAATCCCAGGTCCACTGAAGTTACCAATATGGGACCCTGAGCGAGGCCCTTAACCCTCACTGCTCCGGCTGCAGTGTCCAACCCTCTGCTGGTTTTGTAAGTCGCTTTGAATAAAAGTGTCCAATAAATCCATCCATTATCTTCCATTTTATCCTCTATTAGGGTCGGGGGGGGGGGGGCATCCAGGGGAGAATGTTTTTAGGCGCTGGGCAGATACACCCAGGACAGGGGGAAATCTATCACAGGACACACTCACACTCTATATGGGGCAATTTGGAGAACTCAATTGACTTGATCCATGTTTTTGGACTGTGGGAGGAAACCGGAGAACCCGGAGGAAACCCACACGGACACGGGGAGAACATGGAAACTCCACCCAGATTGGGATTCGAACCGGGAATCCCCAACGCTGAGAGGAGAACATGCCAAACCACTAAGCCACCATGTCTGCTAAATTTATTTCTTTATCCATTATCTTCCGCTTTATCCTCTATTAGGGTCGTGGGGAAGGGGGGGGGGGGTTTCCTCATGCCCATCCAGGGGAGAACGTTTCAGGTGCTGGGCAGATACACCCAGGATGGGGGGCAATCCATCGCTGGGCACACACACACACACCCCTTCCTGTGGGAGGAAACCGGAGAACCCGGAGGAAACCCACGCGGACACGGGGAGAACATGCAAACTCCACCCAGATGGAGATTTGAACTGGGGATCCCTAGTGCTGAGAGGAGAACATGCTAAACCACTAAATGTCTGCTAAATGTAAAGTGAAGATGACCAAATGAAAGCAGGTGCGGACACGGGGAGAACATGCAAACTCCATTCTGCGGCATTCGAACCTGGACCCCCAAAGCCAAAGTGCTGCCACGTGACCAGAAACACTTTAGTGACTATCTGGATGTTCACTAATAATTGATCCAATATCGAAAAGTGACGTCATAAACGTGACGTCATAAACGAGGACGAAAGGGTCCCACAAACAGAAAACTAACCCCCCCCCCCTCATCCAGATGAAGGTTGTTTCCAGCAGATGGTGACGCGTTAGGACGATCATTTAAGTAATCCCGCATAATAAATAATCTGGATTAGAGTCGCTCAGCCCGCAGTTAATCCACAGTCTGCAGATTATTCAGCGTCAGGCTGACCGGCCGCGTTAGCTGCGATGCTAACAGCAACACACACACGTTTCTATGATGCTTCTCGAAGCGGACCGGGTTTTGGGGGTTTGTCGTTTGAGGTCTGCGTGGCGTGGACGCGTCGCCCACGCCGTGCTTTACCTTTTTCACTTCGAAGCGCTTCTTGCTCGCCCCGCTGTTCGCTCCACTCGGGGTGTCCACATCCATCGCTGCCGCCATCTTTTCCCGTTAGACGCACGAAGTCTCGCGAGACTACCTAACGAGATAACGCCACAGCGGTCATGACGTCAGAGACAATGAAACGCCATTCAGATGGTCGCGTTGCTCCCAAAACCAAAACACTTAAAACATTTAACACCGACATTCGAACCCACACTCAGCCCCCAGTTACCTCCTGCAGGGGTGATAATGAAACGGGGGGCAGAATAATACTATCAAAGAATACCCTACAGTTTGACTTCAATTGTTAGAATTGAGTGAAAATAACTTCATGTAACGAATGTTAACTCACGCTGACCTGCAGGGGGAGCCACCTGCGCAGGTGGAGGTGCTGACCTGTCCAAGCGTTTATCCACCGTCTCTGATCAAAGGGTTTTTTTAAGCGAAAACGAAAGTTTTATTCTAAGCAATTTACATTTGAAGTAAAACTAAAAGCTTTTATATATTGATAAGTTAAATTTCAATATTAGATTTGGAATAAAATATAAAATGTGAAATTTTAAATAGCAGCAGAATAAAAAATATATAAATTAAAATTCATTCATTCATTCATTATCTCCCGCTTATCCTCTATTAGGGTCGCGGTGGGGTTCCCCATGCCCATCCAGGGGAGAACGTTTCGGGCGCTACACCCAGGACAGGGCACCAATCCATCGCTGGGCACACACTCACTCACACAGACACACTCTATATGGGGCAATTTTAAGTATTCAATTAACTTAATCCATGTTTTTGGACTGTGGGAGGAAACCGGAGAACCCAGAGGAAACCCACGCGGACACAGGGAGAACATGGAAACTCCACCCAGATGGGGATTCGAACCAGGAATCCATAGTGCTGAGAGGAGAACGTGCTAAACCACTAAGCCACCGTGCCACCCATAAATTAAAATATAGAATGTAATATTTTATATAGCTTTGGTTAAATAATATTATATAATAAAATATGTCTGAATGGGCGGCACGGTGGCTTAGTGCTTTGGCACGTTCGCCTCTCAGCGCTAGGGATTCCCGGTTTGAATCCCCATCTGGGTGGAGTTTCCATGTTCTCCCCGTGTCTGCGTGGGTTTCCTCCGGGTTCTCCGGTTTCCTCCCACAGTCCAAAAACATGGATTAAGTTAATTGAATTCTCAAAAATTGCCCCATATAGAGTGTGTCTGTGTGAGTGAGTGTGTGCCCAGCGATGGATTGGCGCCCTGTCCTGGGTGTATTTGCCCAGCGCCCGAGACGTTCTCCCCTGGATGGGCATGGGGAACCCCACCGCGACCCTAATAGAGGATAAAGCGGAAGATAATGAATGAATGAATGAAAATATGTCTAAATGTAAAAGTCCAACATTTCAGTGTAAGATACATTTCTCTTACCTGAACTTATTTGTGGGATCTGAAATCTGACGACAATGTGCAGAGCGTTCTCTAACTCAACCTGTGCTTCGCCTGAACACAAATTATCTGACGTTCTGAGTGGCGTTTGTTTAGTTTTATCTCTATGACAACCGCCGCTCAACGTTCCAGAGTTGTTGGGAACGTTCCGTTATGCTCTTTGGACAGTGGAGGAGAGAGTTTATTGTAGTCAGACACATTTCTAGTGTTAATTTCACTTTTGTCTCTTCCAAAACGTTATTCTTTTATTCTAAGACTTCAAATACACGCGATTCGACTGGTATGCAAATAAGCGATTACGTCATTTGGCGACTTCAAGCGACTTTTTGGACAGCCAATAGCTACTTTCCTTACTGAAGAGTAGGGGACTCTGCAAGAAAGGGACTCGATTCCCTGAGCGACTCCAACTCATTCTCTGGATTTTGCGGGAAGCGAAAATAAAACTCAATGTAAAGGACAAAATTTAATGTTTAAAGTGCGTTTTGTTTGTGTTTTAATGTCTTTCAATAAAATAAAAAAACATTCCGACAGTCCAGCGTAAGAAAGGCGGTTTTCCTGCTTTTTTGCTCTTTCATAAACGCCTTATTTAAAAGCTTTGAGAGAAATTAGAGAATTCGGCGAAAAAAAAACAAACTCTGAGGCAAAAAAAAACTCATTGAAAGAAAACGCAATGAATTGGAACGCCGACGGTGAGCAAAAACGTTCAAACTCCTTCATTCACGTTGTGTTACAATCGTGGAATCACGTGTCTTTGAAAAACAACAGACTGTTTATGAGTTAAGATCAAAAATATAGTTCCACGGAGGAGTGAAGGACACGTGACAGGTACTTTTTACTAAAATATTGGAAAATAATTTAAAAGTCAGGTTCCACCGAGATTTGAACTCGGATCGCTGGATTCAGAGTCCAGAGTGCTAACCATTACACCATGGAACCGCATGGTGGCACTGCCTGAAAGACTCAGCTTTATTTGGCGAAGTTCACGGTTTTAGAATTGTTCCAGAATCAGATTACTGGTCTCTATTCTCGTTCACACAGTGGGTTTTTAAATTTAGGAAAATAATCTGAAACCTGCGGCACGGTGGCTTAGTGTTTTAGCATGTTCTCCTCTCAGCACTAGGGATTCCCGGTTCGAATCCCCATCTGGGTGGAGTTTCCATGTTCTCCCCGTGTTCGCGTGGGTTTCCTCCGGGTTCTCCGGTTTCCTCCCACAGTCCAAAAACATGGATCAAGTCAATTGAGTTCTCTAAATTGCCCCATATTGTGTGTGTGTATGTGTGTGTGTGTCCAGTGATAGATTGGTGTCCTGTCCTGGGTGTATTTGCCCAGCACCCGAATCGTTCTCCCCTGGATGGGCATGGGGAACCCCCTCCCCGGGGAACCCCCCATTTGCAGGTGACTGCTTTGTCTTTTTATGCATCCATCCATTATCTTCCACTTTATCCTCTTTTAGGGTCGCAGGGGGTTCCTCATGCCCATCCAGGGGAGAACGTTTCAGGCGCTGGGCAGATACACTGGACAGGACACCAATCTATCACTGGACACACACTCACTCACACAAACACACTCTATGTAGGGCAATTTGGAGAACTCGATTGACGTGAGCCATGTTTTTGGACACCGAAATGGGGATTTGAACCACGAATGCTTTGCCCTTTTTATTTTTTTACATTCTGTAAGGGAACTGTATGAATGACTTCATGTTCCAGTATCTTTGTTCATACCATCAGATCACGGGGAGTTCTTGGCTCCAAGGCCACAATTGAAGACTCTACTACAAAGTCTTATCTCCTGGGAACGCGGATCTGAATCGATGTACCAGACGATATCCTCCACAAGGACTGTGTTGTGATGGCTGAGTGGTTAAGGCGTTGGACTTGAAATCCAATGGGGTTTCCCCGCGCAGGTTCGAACCCTGCTCACAGGGATGTGTGTTCGGTGTTTTTACTGCAGCTTTTGAATGGATGCAGACTCTCATGAGATGATCATTGAGCATTCCTACAATAATAATAATAATAATAATATTACTTCTGATTTGTAATGTTCTCATTTGTAAGTTGCTTTGGATAAAAGCGTTTGCTAAATGACTAAATGTAAATGTAATTGTAAATGTACTACTACTACAAATAATAATAATAAAGAGCTGATTTTTTGCAGATTTGATTTAAAATAGAAAACAATTAAACGAAGGGAATACATTAAAGTAAATTAAATTAGTTTTAGGCGGCACTGTGGCTTAGTGGTTAGCACGTTCGCCTCTCAGCGCTAGGGATTCCCGGTTCGAATCCCCATCTGGGTGGAGTTTCCATGTTGTCTGCGTGGGTTTCCTCCGAGTTCTCCGGTTTCCTCCCACAGTCCCAAAACATGCATCAAGTTAATTGAATTCTCAAAAAATTGCCCCATATAGAGTGTGTCTGTGTGAGTGAGTGTGTGCCCAGCGATGGATTGGCGCCCTGTCCTGGGTCTATCTGCCCAGCGCCCGAGACGTTCTCCCCTGGATGGGCATGGGGAACCCCACCGCGACCCTAATAGAGGATAAAGCGGGAGATAATGAATGAATGAATAAATTAGTTTTATGTTGTGACTCAGACTGACTTCATGAAGACGCGACCGTCTCACAGCAGCACTGAGCTCCTCATGAACACCCCACCCTGTGTGCTGTGATGGCCGAGAGGTTAAGGCGTTGGACTCGAAGTCCTATGGGGTCTCCCCGCGCAGGTTCGAACCCTGCTCACAGCGAGAGCTTGTTACCTGTATCATAAAAACAGTTTGTTTCTTTACTTTAGAACAGAACCTTTAATGTCTTATAGAAAATAAATGTTTAATCATTTAAATGATGTTTGGCAGGTTCTCTTTTTCAGTGAGACTTACAGAAGATCTTTGTTTTCTCCTTGTCTATATTTTTCCAGCTTGTAGATGTTCATGAAACCGGTCCAGTGCAGAGACAAACTTCCAGAAAACGACTCGGGATTCATCATCTGTATTTCCATTCACCTCTGTCATGATTCATAACATTTGCAGGTGACTGCTTTGTCTTTTTCAGTTGTATAATTATTTATGTATTTATATTTATTCTGTAAGGGAACTGTATGAATGACTTGATGTTCCAGTATCTTTGTTCATACAAAGATACTAAAATAAAGAAACGAACTGTTTTTATGAAACAGGTAATAAGCTCTCGCTGTGAGCAGGGTTCGAACCTGCGCGGGGACACCCCATTGGATTTCGAGTCCAACGCCTTAACCTCTCGGCCATCACAGCACACAGGGTGATGTGTTCATGAGGAGCTCAGTGCTGCTGTGAGACGGTCGCATCTTCATGAAGTCAGTCTGAGTCACAACATAAAACTAATTTAATTTACTTTAATTTATTCCTTTAGTTTAATTGTTTCTAATTGTTCTCCTCTCAGCACTAGGGATTTCCGGTTCAAATCCCCATCTGGGTGGAGTTTCCATGTTCTCCCTGTGTCTGCGTGGGTTTCCTCCGGGTTCTCCGGTTTCCTCCCACAGTCCAAAAACATGGATCAAGTCAACTGAATTCTCAAAATTGCCCCATATAGATTGTGTGAGTGAGTGTGTGCCCAGCGATGGATTGGCGCCCTGTCCTGGGTGTATCTGCCCAGCGCCTGAGATGTTCTCCCCTGGATGGGCATGAGGAACCCCACCACGACCCTAATAGAGGATAAAGCAGAAGATAATGAATGAATGAATGAATAAAGAGTTGTATTTTTTCAGATTAATCAATTAAACTAAAGGAATAAATCAAAGTAAATTAAATTAGTTTTATGTTGTGACTCAGACTGACTTCATGAAGATGCGACCGTCTCACAGCAGCCCTGAGCGCCACATGAACACCCCACCCTGTGTGCTGTGATGGCCGAGAGGT
>JAFMOD010001067.1:106228-119370 GCA_019802435.1 Corydoras maculifer | reverse complement strand
TGAGTGAGTGTGTGTCCAGCGATGGATTGGCGCCCTGTCCTGGGTCTATCTGCCCAGCGCCTGAGATGTTCTCCCCTGGATGGGCATGGGGAACCCCACCGCGACCCTAATAGAGGATAAGCGGGAGATAATGAATGAATAAATGAATAAAGAGTTGTATTTTTTCAGATTAATTAATTAAACTAAAGGAATAAATTAAAGTAAATTAAATTAGTTTTATGTTGTGACTCAGACTGACTTCATGAAGATGTGACTCAGCTTTTGAATGGATGCAGACTCTCATGAGATGATCGTCATCTTGAGTTTAAACTTATTTATTTATTCATTCATTATCTTCCACTTTATCCTCTATTAGGGTCGCGGTGAGGTTCCCCATGCCCATCCAGGGGAGAACGTTTCGGGCGCTTGGCAGACAGACCCAGGACAGGGGGGCAATCTATCACTGGGCACTTATTTATTTAGAAAATCTTAAATAAGTCACAGAACACAGCTGGTCATTGTACCTTCATTGAGCATTCCTTTAATAATAATAATAATAATAATAATAATAATAATAATAATAATAAAGATTTTATTTAACATAAAAAAATTAAATAAACTTAAGAGATGAATTTAAGTAATTAATATAACTTTTTTTTTTGTTGTTACTCAGACTGATTTCGTATAGATGCAACCATCTCACAGCAGCCCTGAGCGCCACATGAACACAATAAGGGTGTGCTGTGATGACCGAGAGGTTAAGGCGTTGGACTCGAAATCCAATGGGGTCTCCCCGCGCAGGTTCGAACCCTGCTCACAGCGAGAGCTTGTTACCTGTAGCATAAAAACAGTTCTTTATATTAGAACAGAACCTTTAATGTCTTATAGAAAATAAATGTTTAATCATTTAAATGACGTTTGGCAGGTTCTCTTTTTCAGTGAGACTTACAGAAGATCTTTGTTTTCTCCTTGTCTATATATTTCCAGCTTGTAGATGTTCATGAAACCGGTCCAGTGCAGAGACAAACTTCCAGAAAACGACTCGGGATTCATCATCTGTATTTCCATTCACCTCTGTCATGATTCATAACATTTGCAGGTGACTGCTTTGTCTTTTTATGCATCCATCCATTATCTTCCACTTTATCCTCTATTAGGGTCGCAGGGGGTTCCTCATGCCCATCCAGGGGAGAACGTTTCGGGCACTGGGCAGATACACAGGACAGGACAGCAATCTATCACTGGACACACACTCACTCACACAAACACACTCTATATGGGGCAATTTGGAGAACTCGATTGACGTGAGCCATGTTTTTGGACACCGAAATGGGGATTTGAACCAGGAATGCTTTGCCCTTTTTATTTTTTTACATTCTGTAAGGGAACTGTATGAATGACTTGATGTTCCAGTATCTTTGTTCATACCATGTCTTGTGTATCATGTCTTGCTGATGCAGGAGAACCTGAGAGAACATGTTCTGTTAGCTCTGGGTTCTGTTTTCAAATTATTGTTGTTTCTTTCCATAAAATTAGAGATTTAGCTCAAAAAACATGTTCTAAAGCAATCAGCGTCCGAACAGCGCCAACAAGTGATAGCGGCCAAAAGTATATTACAAGTCCGGTGCTCGTTGTGTAGCATTGGTGGTTCAGTGGTAGAATTCTCGCCTGCCACGCGGGAGGCCCGGGTTCGATTCCCGGCCAATGCAACGCTCCATTTTATTATTTTTTCTAAACGTAAATGACTATGAGGTTCGTTCCTGCCGCGTTGGAAACACCGCCCTGGATTTTAATCAGAAATACATCTCACCTGTAAAGCATCAGCACCGCCATTAAAACGGAGGGAACGCGCTGTGGAACATTCTGGATTAAAAGTCTGTTTAATGCGCTTCTCTTAAACAACTCAAACGCGGTAAGAGCTTCACAGGTTCTGGAGGTTCGATTCCCTGACGGTAAAGACTGTGTTTGAATGTTTATTGTACTTGCTGTATCACACGGGTTAAAATAATCTTAATGAAGTAAAAAAATAATATATATATATATATATATATATATATATATATATATATATATATATATATATATGTAGTGAGATCTCGCGTTCATTTTGCGATATATCGCAATAGTTATATTTATATTATAATTATAAGTTTATTGTAAGCTGATGTATGTGTATGTATATGATGTATGTGGGTCAGTTTCGGTAAACGAACACAATGCAGAACGTTCCTCCGTGGAAAAGTTTTATTCTGAAATTGGCTTCCAATATAAAGACTTTAAATCAGTGCCTGGTTCATAAGTAAAAGAACTCATACATAAAAGTTACGTCCCAATAAAACGCTCAGAAGTCGGCGGTTTTGTTCTAAAAGAATTGAAAGCGTTCTTTCAGACAAACAAGTGTTCAGGAAAAATCATCAATGTCCGGCAACCACGATTAATGAGAGAGCTCTGAGGTCTCAAAGACCCCGCTTCGCTAATTAACCCTGAGCTGGACTGTCCTTCTGTATGTGGAGTGTGAATGGACCTTCCATATATGGTGAGGACTTCCGGAGCCCCCAGTCTCACCTGCGCCCTAAGTCTAAGCTTACCCCGTGATCGGACACCGCGAGCCTTTGCCATGCTCATCCCGCACCTGGACATATATATATATATATATATACATATATATATATATATATATATATATATATATATATATATATATATATATATTAGAGCTGTGCGGATCGATACAAATATCGATAATATCGATACCAACACTGGTATTGGTATTGAACAATACCTGCGTAAAAAGATCGATACTCAAGTTTTTTGTGCGCACGCTGATTTATCAAAGTCTATTCTCTGAGTCTGTAACGCTGAAAGCACTGTGGCACAGGCGTGCGCGCACACACACACACACACACAGAAAATGTTGTTTTAAGTTGTGTTAAGTGATATTTTTTTACACTCTGTTCATTTAAGAAAAAAACAGAATGGCACTGAAAGGAAGAAAATTCCTTTTTTTATTATTTTGCCCCAAAACAATTCTATTTGAAAAAAAGAAACCAGGAAAGAAAAAACTGTCTAGTGAGGGGAGCATTTTTACTTTATATTTGTATTGTCGTTTCTATATAAAATATATATTTTCCTCACCTTAAGGCAAACTTTGGTTTATTCCTGTTCCATTGTTTCTAAACAAAGATGTTGATTGGGAGACATTATTTTGTTGTCTCCTACAATGTTTGGCGAAATTCTATACTGGGTCTTTTGGATCAATGAAGCTTAAATATTAAAAAGTATCGGTATCGAATATCGCGATGTTGGCCCTGTATTTACTTGGTATCGGATCGATACCAAAATTCTTGGTATCGCACAGCTCTAATATATATAAATATCTATATCTCTTTAGTGAGTGAACAAGTAACGGTTCATTTTAAATACAGAAAAGTTCATGTAAGTTCCCAAGCATTGGTTGTTCAGTGGTAGAATTCTCGCCTGCCACGCGGGAGGCCCGGGTTCGATTCCCGGCCAATGCAACTTCGTTTTTTTTTTTTTTCCTGTAAAAGAAATTTAATTTGCTACAATCACTGATCCTGTTCCAGTCCACAGGTCCATTCTACTGTTAGATAACTCGATTCATCCAATAATAATAATTATAATAATTCAATTATATTTTCAATATAATCTGCTCTCAGCATTGACATTTCCCTCACCTTCTTTTTAAATTAGGGTGTGCTAGCTCAGTGGTTGGGATCATTGGGGTATCAATCTGAAGGGCGAGGATTCAAATCCCAGGTCCCCTGAAGTTACAAGCCCTTAACCCTCATTGCTCCAGGGGGCGCTGTGATGAACCCTGTACTCACCCTGTAAGTCACTTTGGATAAAAGTGTCTGATAAATGACCAAAAGTAAATTCTTCAGTGTTGTTCAGTTTGACTGAAACTGATCATATTTTGAATTTTTAATGAATTACATTAAGGTTTACACCATATTCAGATGTGGTGGGAGAACCCAAGTTCCCAATGTGTTCTGAGTATGAGGTCCTGTTTTTAAAAAAGGGCCATATAAAGGAACTTTAATAAATCTATTGGGTGTTTTAACATTTTATTGTTATAGGTTGTTGTTGTTGTTGTTCAAGATCATGGAGCATGTCTGTGGTAATATTTCTTTTGAGCAGTTATAAGTTCTTACGAGTCGGTCCAGCTCTTCAGCATCAAACTTGCCCCACTGGACCTTCAGAAAGCTTGCTTTGTGCATGCTGGAACAGAAAAGGGCCTTCCTTAAAAACGTTCCCACAATGTTGGAGGTACGGTTTTAGAAACATATGACTAAGAGCTTGATTTTACGATTCTGGAATTAATGACTCATATGACATCACTAACAGATATAGGCTTAGTGGTTGGCATGTTCTCCTCTCAGCACTAGGGATTCCAGGTTTGAAACCCCATCTGGGTGGAGTTTCCATGTTGTCCATGTGGGTTTCCTCTGGGTTCTCCAGTTTCCTCCCACAGTCCAAAAACATGGATTAAGTCAATTGAGTTCTCCAAATTGCCCCATATAGAGTGTGTATGCATGCGTGTCTGTGAGTGTGTGTCCAGAGATAGATTGGCGTCCTGTCCTGGGTGTATCTGCCCAGTGCCCGAAATGTTCTCCCCTGGATGGACATGGGGACCCCCTCCCCACGACCCTAATATAGGACAAAGCGGAAGATAATGATTTAATATCCTACCCTTTATTTATTTAAATAAAATAAAGAGAATTAGAAATAGGGTGGCATGGTGGCTTAGTGGTTTAGCATGTTCTCCTCTCAGCGCTAGGGATTCCCGGTTCGAATCCCTATCTGGGTGGATTTTCCATGTTCTCCCCGTGTCTGCGTGGGTTTCCTCTGGGTTCTCCGGTTTTCTCCCGCAGTCCAAAAACATGGATCAAGTTAATTGAATTCTCAAAATTGCCCCATATAGAGTGTGTCTGTGTGAGTGTGTGCCCAGCGATGGATTGGCGCCCTGTTCTGGGTCTATCTGCCCAGCGCCCGAGACGTTCTCCCCTGGATGGGCATGGGGAACCCCACCGCGACCCTAATAGAGGATAAGCGGGAGATAATGAATGAATGAATTAGAAATAAACGGAATCTTTTAGAATAAAAACAGACAGCTGTGATAGAATCAAATCTTTATTATGTAAATCACCGAACCATACTGCTTCAGACGCCATCACCCCCGATCAGAGAGAAAACCTCCAGCAGGTTAGGAGTTAAAGAGACGAACATTTAAATCACAATCTGAGCTGGAATGATAACCGTGTCCCTGTTCACCCGTTCATCTGAAAGCTCATGAACACGCAGTGATGAGATCAGAACGCTCTGAACCCGACTTCACACACCATCACACCATAGATCAAGATGTAGGGGCCTAGGGGAAGTGTTCACAGCATGATTCGGAACTTAACCCGCTGCATACCCTCTGATCTGGAAACAGTGTTAATCTCAGATCATCATTATCTAAACTGAACCCCTCCCCCCACCCCCACCCCCCACTAAATTCCAGCACTTTTAAACAGGCCTGAAGTTAAATCACAGAAATGTTTATCAGAAAGAGACGGGACCGTTTCAGAGGATGGTAACCACACCCACCCCGACACACCCTGCTGGAGCTTTTAGGCCTGTGGGCCGCTGAACTTCGAGCTGAGTTTGTTGATGAGAGCCATGATCTTGGGGTTGCCCTGGTACTTGGAGATGTTGGCCGGATTTTGCGCCACATCCTGGAATGCAGCCATCACTTCAGGGTCCTGAACACAACATTAATCACAAAGCTGTTATTATATATTATTAATTTAAACTCTTAATTTGCAACGTGGTCAAGAGGTTTCGAAAGCTCCGTTTGACCGGAGAGGTATTGCCCCCACTGTTCCATCATACCTTCATGGCCATCAGCACCTCCGGGTCATTGAAAAGCTCCTGGAGACCAGGCATCCCAAAGGGGGCGCCACCTGGGAATCCAGCGCCACCTAGAGGACATGACGGCATTAGAGTTGGTATTAGAAGCTTACACTCTGAGGACGCAGTCAGTGTGTGGTGGTGGGACGAGTGTCATCGGTACCTGGGAATCCTGGGAAACCTCCCTGTGCTCCTCCAGCCTGCTGTCTGGCCTCCTGTTCCTGCAACAAAAAGAAATGTTTAGGTTACCATGACAACGGGATTAAACCAGACAGCGAATCGCCCTCCTTCGTCTCCTCCTCACCTTCTGAGCTCGCTCGTGCTCCTCTCGAGCCTTCTTCACTCGCTCCTGCTTTTCCCGGATCTCTCGCTCCTCGCGTTTGCGCTCGTATTTACGCCGGTGCTCCTGAATCTTGTTGGCCTGTAAGAACACACTCACGCTGATCAGGAAGCTTTTCGGAGTTAAGAGTCAACTAAATAGAGTATTAAATTATTCGCACATTGTACAGCATGTACGTTTGTGTGTGTACATTCATTCATTCATCATCTTTTGCTTTATCCCATATTAGGATCGCGGTGTGGGGGGGGGGGTTCCCATGCCCATCCAGAGGAGAACGTTTTGGGCGCTGGGCAGATAGACCCAGGACAGGGCGCCAATCTATCGCTGGGCACACACTCACTTACACATACACTCTGTATGGGGCAATTTGGAGAACTCCATTGACTTGATCCATGTTTTTGGACTGTGGGAGGAAACCGGAGTACCCGGAGGAAACCCACACGGACACGGGGAGAACATGCAAACTCCACCCAGATGGGGATTCGAACTGAGAATCCCTAGTGCTGAGAGGAGAACATGCTAAACCGTGTGCTGCCGTGTGTTTATATATGTGACTTTATTAAGGTGGGTTTAGAAACAGTGCTATGTTTTATCGCTGTGTACCTTCACATACGTGTATGTAATGTGTTATTTAGTGTTTGCAGGTATACATACTTTGGGCTGGACCTCTTTAAGCATGGTGCTGGCATCATCATCATAGTCCAGTTTGCAGGCTGTGGCTAAATCTTTAGCTGCCTCCTCCCAGTGTCCGAGCAACCTGACCCACACAGTGTGTATTTTTATATATATATACACATATATATATATATATATATATATATATATATATATATATCAACATAAAGTACAGAGAGGGCAAGCTTTGTGTTCCGACATTATAAAAAGCTGTCATCATTGTGGTATCTGAAGGTCTTGGCTGATACCTGTCGTGAGGAGGTGATAACTCACCTGTGGGCCTTTCCTCTCCACTTGTATGGCTGAGCTGAGTCTGGGTTAATCTCGATGGCTCGATTACAGTCTCTAATGGCTGCGTTGGGTTTCTGCATCTTGATGTACACACTGCAAGGCAATACATTCACAGATTGTGACGGCTCAAACTTTACGGCTGCTCATTTTATTTTTAGGATGGGCTACAAAATTTGAAAATTGGTTTATGTGGAGGCAGCGGACCAAAACGAGCAGGTGGAAAACACAATGCGGTCAGATAAGTCCAGCTATCCACAGAACCTCGTTCACAGGTGTCACTATCAACCAACCCTTCCTGTCAGGTATTAACAATTAAGGGAGGTGGAGGGAGAACAATACCTTAGATAAATAGTTGGACAACGGAGCATCATTAATAATCAGGTTTATCCCTTTGTGTTGATCATACAGAAGAACAGACTGATCAGGTCAATCAGTCATAGGGTCTCAGTGTGGCGGGAAGTTGTTCTTGATTATCTGACCTTCAGTCCTCTGATCTCAATCCTATAGGGCATCTGTAGTACGAGGGTGCGGGTTTCGGAGTAAAAGTGATGTGTACAGTAGGGTATAATAAATTTATACAACATAATGTACACATGCCACTTTACTTTTACTTTATTTCATATTTTTGGTACTTTTATTTTTACACAGTACAAAAAAGATTCATTTGTTTAAGGGGTTAGAACCCTGGAATACAAGAGGGATGTCCAAATACTATTGGCAGTGGGGTGTATGTACCTTACCTGGCTCTTTTGGCGTAGATAATAGCTGTTCGTGGATTCAGTTTAATGGCTTCTGTAAACAAATCCAGAGCTTTCTGCATCTCCCCTGCTCATGTACACACACACACACTATTAGAGGAGTTGATAAAAACATCGGTATTAAAAAAATAACCCTTCATGCCAGGTGTAACTAAGGTTCAAAGAGGAAAAACTGAAGTGGGGTCAGTGTAGTGGACAGCACTTACCCTCCCCCAGGGCATCGATGGCCTGTATCTTCTTCTCATTGGCCTGGTCCATCATCTCCTCAGTCACCTGAAACGTTATGGTGTTTTGCAGACGCTCGTACACAGAACAACTTACAATTTTCCCAGTTTGACGGTGTGTGTGTGTGTGTATAATTGTTGTATTGTCTTTACCTCCAGGTTCTCATAGTCTCCCATCTCCTGAATCTCATCTGTGTCTGGCTTAATTACTCCTTCCATGTCGATCTCTGTATGTGAGTACACACACACACACACACACACACACACACACACACACACACACGTTTTTCCATTAACTGCCTTTAAACTCTAATTTGTTGCATTAAACTTGTGGCTGAACTAAACCTCGGTCTGAACCGTTCTTCATTACAGATGCGCAGACGGACTGATGACATTAAATCAGGACTCTTCACAACATTTACTCTGTTTTTCAGTAAAGATGACAGAAATCTATATAAAGCACAGGTCAGCACACTGGCTGCATTATCAATATTTATCTCTATGACACGTTTGAGATGTTCAAACCTGATTGGTTTATTCCGTCTTTAAAAATACCTCATATGTACCATTTATATGCTTCTATATTTATATTTTATATTCTAAATTTGTATCTATTGTATACTACTGTGTGTGTGTGTATGTATGTATATATATATATATATATATACTTAAATTTATTTTACATACTGTATATACATATTTATATATTATATTTATAGTTAAAATATTCTATATCATTTAAATATGTAGTTGTATAATATATATATATATATATACATATTCATAGTTGTATATTATTATATTTCACATATCTATATACTGTATTTTGTATTTTTATTAAAAAGAAAATTTTTCTTCTTTAAAATTTAAATAATAACTTTAAAATAACGGGGTAATCGTGGTCCGTGACCCATAATTTCGTTCTTCTCATGTACTAAATGTGATATTAATGATAATAAAATTTTCTTGAATCTAAAACTCTTTAGTTTACTCTGTGATGAAAGAGAGGAGTCTCAGTACGCCACTAAGAAACTAGTATTGTGCAGTGATGATATAGAACTGATTTAAATCTGGTTAATAAGCGTGATTCTCTCCTCATACCGATGTCACTCTCCTCGCTTTCAGAGGGTGGCGCCGGAGCCGGTGCGGCTTCAGGGGCCGGGGCTGCTTTATGTCCTGCATCACATGGGCAACTTCCCTGCAGAAAAACAGAAGCAACATGTTCTGTGTTTCATTAGGAGGCATCTCCACCGAGCACCACCCATCTGTGAGCCTGTCAATCAAGCACTGTGGGCGGGACTGTGCAAGCAGGTCAGTGTGTTGCCATGTATAGGTAAATGCATCATTGTGTATGTAACATGCTGTAACTACATCCATCCGTAATGACAGATTTCCACCAGAGGTGTCGCTATAACACTGACAGACTGCAGCTTTAATGTTTACAACAACAGAGTTCATGTTACCTTGCAGCCAGAGTTTTTGGGTGGGGGTGGAATTGTGGCACCCAGTCTGAAAGTAAAACAGTGTGTTAGTTGCAGTCAGTCACTTAAAAAACACACAACTTTTTTTTTCTTAGTCTGTTTACTAACACACACTAATCATCTGACACACTCCGCTAATGCGCCCTCACTCCAGTAGGTGGGGTGGGGTGGGTGCATTTCCCCACAGCTCCCCCTTATGAAACACTATGCTCTCTCT
Organism: Corydoras maculifer; assembly: GCA_019802435.1. NCBI lineage: Eukaryota > Metazoa > Chordata > Actinopteri > Siluriformes > Callichthyidae > Corydoras > Corydoras maculifer. The sequence continues at coordinate 109,492 of JAFMOD010001067.1, read as the reverse complement.
ATGTACTCTCTCTCTATGTACCCTACAGTCATAGCTTCTGTGTAATAAGAAATACAGCATAGTTTTTAACACAGGCAAAAAAACAACACATACCTACTACACTAGTGCACTTTCTAGCACCCTTGATTTAGGGCATCTCTATATGTTGAAGCAAAATAGTGACATTCATCCTGTTAAATATCCATCCAGCCATTATCTTCCACTTTATCCTCTATTAGGGTCGCGGGGGGGTTCCCCATGCCCATCCTGGGGAGTACGTCTCAGGCGCTGGGCAGATAGACCCAGGATAGGTTGCCAACCTATCGCTGGGCACACACAGACACACTATATGGGGCAATTTGAAAAAGTCCATTGACTTGATCCATGTTTTTGGACTGTAGGAGGAAACCGGAGAACCCGGAGGAGACCCATGCAGACACGGGGAGAACATGGAAACTCCACCCAGATGGGCATTCGAACCGGAAATCCCTAGTGCTGAGAGGAGAACATGCCAACCACTAAGCCACCATGCCGCCACTGTTAAATATAAAGAACAAACTGTCTTCACTCTGATGGTTATCTGAATGTGTAACTAACGGAGTCTCCACTGGGTTCGTTTATGGTTTATAATTATTTCAGAGCTTTGCTGCTGTAACCTGCAGCCTTTTCTCCACCTCACGCTCACGACCTGGTGCAAAACAAATCGAAACAAGGGGTTCAATCTGGAGTCATCTCTCAGATTTTGGAATTCTGTTGTACCCTTAGGGTGACCAGATGTGCTGCTTTGTGCGGGACTTTTCAGGCGTCCCACAAATTGAGACGTTGTCCTGCATTGTTATTTTAAGTCAGACTTCAGTTTTGAAATGTGTGTTTTATAATCTGCCATTGGACGGCTGTGATGACTGTTATCGGCGGAGAGGCGGGCTGTTTGAATGTCAACCAATTGGGAACGCAGATGCATGTTAAGGGCGCCGCCCACCAACACAAATTATGCAAATGATCTGGAGGAATATATGATGTGTTGATCAAAAGGTTTCCCCGTCTGCGCATGCGCTCTGCTAAAACCCAACAAGATTCAAACGGCTTTTAATTTGAGAAACACTGTAAAATAGTCTGAAAGGTCCATGTTTACTGTTTTCTTACATTAGAGAAAGGTGCATTTAAATAAATTATACAAGTTATATTTACATATAGGCGGCACGGTGGCTTAGTGGTTAGCACGTTCGCCTCTCAGCGCTAGGGATTCCCGGTTCGAATCCCCATCTGGGTGGAGTTTCCATGCTCTCCCCGTGTCTGCGTGGGTTTCCTCCGGGTTCTCCGGTTTCCTCCCACAGTCCAAAAACATGGATCAAGTTAATTGAATTCTCAAAAAATTGCCCCGTTTAGAGTGTGTCTGTGTGAGTGAGTGTGTGCCCAGCGATGGATTGGCGCCCTGTCCTGGGTCTATCTGCCCAGCGCCCGAGACGTTCTCTCCTGGATGGCATGGGGAACCCCACCGCGACCCTGATAGAGGATAAAGCAGAAGATAATGAATGAATGAATATTTACATATACTGTTTGGAGAAATACAGGAATGTCATACCCTTTAGCAAATTAAATAACTGACTGTTCTGTTTAGTTGTACACACACACACACATATATATATATATCATTGGTGTCCCACATTGTCCCACACAAACAGTCTTTGTCCCACATCTGGTGAATTGGAATCTGGTCACCCTATGTACCCGACAGCGTTTGGACTCATCGGCTGTTCTTACCCCTGCATCCAGGTGCGGAAGAAGGACATCTCGGGCAGGTGCAGCACAGCTGGATTCTCCTTACACAGCTGCACAAAGCCCTTCAGCTCGGCCAGTTTCAGAGGATCCATCACCGGCACTGACGACCAGAACGAAACATGGACAGCCATCAGAGAACTCACACACACGGTACACACACACACACACTGGACCATTTATTAGATTCCCCGTTGTTTCTACACTCACGGTCACGTGGTTCCACTTTGTAGTTCTATGTTGACATTCTGTAGTTCTCTACAGACCTACTCTGTTAGAGTTCTTATCAGGACACCCCCACGTGCAGGTATCAGGCTCATTTTCAGTAGTTTAGTGACATTTATGTGATGGTTTAACACCCTGTCTCCACTCACTGTACACGCCATGACACACAAGCACCTTATAGCGCCACCTTGAGGCTGTAGAGTCAGAGCCAGTAGGCCATCTGTTGCTGTGCTTTGTGTTCTTTCTCTAATCCAGCCTCAGTGACGGCGGGATGATGGCGGCGGGACTGTTCTGGATTTTTCTGGATCATTCGGATGGAGATGGGGTGTACTTGTATTTTAACGTCCGTGTGTTCACTGAACGCATCGCTGCTAAACAAGGCCACTATGTAGTGCACAGCGTGGAGTGTGCACTGCGGAGGGGGCATGCTGCGTAGGTCCCTAATCTTCACCACTAACCCCCCTCTAACGCGCCAGTTGGGGCCCTTGCGCAAGGGGCCCCACTTTCGGGACGGTTCCACGTGCGCGGCACTTTGGGGGGGGGGTGTCCTTAAGTGCTCGAGGCTCCCGCGTGTTCGCGAAGCGCGCGCGCGTGCGTGCATCTAATCCGCACGAGCCCGAGTCCGAGGCGCGCGCACACCGAAGTTTCGGGGACGCAGAAGCTTCTGGAACCGAGCGACCGTTACCGCGCGGTGCTGCTAGCGGCGGCTACCGGGACTCCGAACCGAGCCGAGCCGCTGCAGGGTGAGGGTGTGTGGGGGGTGTGGTACCTGTGCGGGGGGTCACGCGTCACTGCTCCTTTCTCTTAGATCTCGGGTACTTCAGAGCTACGGCGCCGCTCCAACCGCAACAAACTCCTCCGCCAGTCCGTGCGTGAGCGAATGTGAGGTATTGCGCATGCGCGGGGGCGACTCCAAAACACCGGTCGCGTCAGAATGATCAAACGAAATTAATTATTTTCAGCGTTAATTAAATGCACGAGATATTCATTATCTTTTAGTGCATCAAAATTAAGTGGCGTTTCTATTTACTATGTGTTATTTTACACATTTAGCGAGTCTCGGATTTTCTCGAAGAACATTTAAATCTGTGAAATCAAATACAAAGAACTTAAAACCGAATCACGAATTAACATAAAAGTAATAAAACTGAGCGAATATGAGCTCCATACTCCAGCTGCGGCTTTTTAAACCAACTTAACTATGTAGTGGTTAAAAAAAAACTCAGGAGAGAGCGATGTTAATACAACTTTAATGCGATAAAGACGTGCCTTAGATTCGCTTCA